>OU612043.1:235311851-235609351 GCA_914767935.1 Coremacera marginata | reverse complement strand
TAATTTTTTTTTTTTATTTTTTAATTTGTATTATTTTTTTATGGCCCTTATTATGAGATACTGGTTATCGAACAGCGAATGTCAAATTCTTATTCGAAATTTTCGTTTTTCATCGAATTTTCCGTCGAATAGAGTTTTGCTTTCGATGCGGTGCATACTGTGTGATAATTGTTACAAATGTAAGTATTTTATGATTGTTTCTTGCTTTTTGACGACTACAAACTAATTTCTAACTATTTCTAATTTTGATACGTTTTGAGCTGATCTTGCTCGTGCGCATTGATTAAGCAGATCGCCTATAGTTGTCATGAAGCCCATAAACGCCTCCTTGGACAGTCAGAAGTTCTGTAGAAATCTGTAAGCAAATTTTCTAAATGTTGTGAATGTCAAAACTTGGAACTCATTTCAAATTTGTTGGAAGCGTCAAAGCCAGCGTAACCAGTTCTGATAAGCTTTCACATCCTCTTCTGATAAATCGTCGATTTCTTATTTTCAAAGAGTAGTTAGTATTAAAAATGACGATTAGCTGATAGAAATAGACTATCGTGAACAAGAGACTATCGTGAACAAGATAAATGAGCGAAATTCACAATGGTGCTATTCTTTATACGTTATACATAATACCAAATGCAAATTCGTTCGATCAGGCCAATCGACTATAGTCGAAAATCGAACGCAGCTCATAATAAGGGCCTATGTTTTTTTGGTTTTCTTTTTATATTTGGTTCAATTGTTTATATTTTTATACTTTTTTTTTAAATTTTTATAATTTTTATTTTTTTAATTTTTTTATATTTTTTAATTTTTTTACATTTTTTATTTTTTTATATTTTTAGTCAATTTTTTTTTTTTTAATATATTTTTAATTGTTTTTTATATATTATTTATTTTATTTTTTTTTTTTTCTACTATTGCAAATTTTATATTGCAGAGCAAGTCGGTTCCATATTACTTATGTAATATGTATACTAGGGTGTTCCAATAAAGTTGAAGTTGTTTTTTTTTTGTATGTGGTACCCTCTTAATTTTTTCGTTTGATGTTGAAATAAATGTGCCGACTTGCATCGATACATGTCAGTACTCGGTGATATGGGGAAAAAAGTGGTAATTTTTTCAAAAAACTCAAATAACTTTTGTATAAGTGTTATTTTCAAAAAACTGGTTCATAGCTGATTTTCTATTTAATATTTATTTAAAATAAGCTATCAAGCCTGAAAATTGGACGATGAATACTAGAGTTGTGATTCTTTACTTTAAAAAAAAAACTTCCTTTTGTTCTTGTTGTATTTAAAAAAAAAAAAAAAAACCAAAAAATACAAATTTGGCAAAATTTAAATGAAATCTTACCTAACGCAGATGCAAAAAATTGTGTAATTACGTTGAATAACCTGGTCGTTATGAATTTGTTTGCAAGAAGTGTACCTATTTGAAAATTTCAAGTTTTCCGTATTTTTACAAAAAAAAAACACCCAAAAATCCATTTTTAAAAAAAATAACGTGAATTGTTTTTGCAAAATTTTGAGCCATTTTCTGCAAAAAATAAATTCGAATAAAGAAGATATACCTATTCAAACTTGACTTTTTTTACAAATACTTAAGGAGGGACACGACATTCGCGGCAGAGAAAACAGGCCTTTTTTCAAAAACAAACATTTTTCCAAAATTTTTTTATTATTGTAGAGAATTGAACAAATTACGAGAAAAAAAATTCAAAAAATATATTTTTCAATCCAACATGGTTTTATAGAGCTCCAAACTGGCGGCAGAGAAAAAAACGGGGCCTCGTGGTTGCAGCGCTGGGAGTTGCAAAAATGGTCCGATCTGGAAAAAAAATTACTTTTTTAAATCTTAACAAAATTGGTTATCGTATGACGAGCTTTTTTTTTTGTAATTTTTTTTCAATTTTTGGTGATGTTCCATATTTGAAAGTGTGTTTTTTCGAAAAAACTATTGACTTTAAAAATTCATAAAAAATCGAAAAAAAAATTAAAAAAAAAGCTCGTGTAATACGATAGCGAATCAAGTTTAAAAAATACAAAAAAAAAAAAAATTTCGTCAAAAAATTAACCCGCTAGTGCCGCAACCAGTACGAAAAACATGGTTTCGAGATAAACGCGTTCAAAGTTTGTGAACAAAGAAAAAAAAGGTTACCTTCAATCTGCCATGCCTGCTTCGTACTGTATGCGTTCGTTATCTTGTGTTGTGCTGTTTCCTATAGTTTTTTGCAATCGTTTAGCAATTCGGGCTTCTTTTGAAGCTTCATATGCCTTCACTCTGGCGCATTTCAAACGATTTGCATCATTTCCTTTGGAAAAATTCAATGCTGTAGCTCCTATGGTGATATCAAGTAGTTGAAACATTTGCAAATAACTAAAACCCACCCTTCAAGTAGGTACAATATAACAACCACCAAAAGTCAGGTAGCAAGTAAAACAAGTATATACCAGCGTTTTGCGTAGGTAGCGCAAAAATTAAAAATGCGCTCTCACTAATCCGGCGTAACTTTTGAACCCGTAGGAATTTTTCCATGAATTTTCTTAGAATCTTACGAATATTTACTAAAATACAAAATTATTAAAAAAAAACTGCCAATGTCATGTCCCCCCTTAAAGTGCTCTTTTCTAGCACTTCGATCAGAAAAAAAAATTTTAAAAAATCGAAATACATATCTTTTTCACTCGAAAAATTTTTGAATTTCAGGATTGCCAGCATACCGTTTTTCTCCGTTCCGTTTTTTCAGTATTCTCTGTTTTTTTCTGTGTTTTATTGACAACTTGAGAAATTGAAATTATGATCTGCTTAGTTTCAAAATTGATTATCAACCTAATTTATAGTTTTGACTTATCCAACTATTTTTATTCTTGATGTCTTGAAAAAATAAAAATTTTTTATCGCAAATTTGGAAAGTTATTTCAGATTTTCTTTCCACAGCAATCCTTTAAGACAATCACAGCAATTTTGTAAACCCGGCATATAACGATATTACAATTATAGTTTTGTTCCTGAAGAGTTTTGTTTCCTGAGATGACTAATTACCAATTCCTAATTCCAAGAAATTGGAATTGAATTGTAATGAATACTTTACGACCCAGCTCTTATAGTAGTCACAACCGAACAAGTGAAATTCTAGAAAATATTAATTTTTCATTAATCAGTTATTTTAATACACAAAAAGGAAGCTCTATACTTACAACATCTGTAAATCTCATATTAAGTGATAAAGATTATAATCTATATGAAGTCTTAAAGTAAGTTAGTGGCATATAACACAATAAACAAATTACTGTGTTTTCAGAAACCTTTAAGGGGGGACATGAAATTGGCATTTTTTTGAAATCGACTTTTTTTTAATAATTTTGTATTTTACTAAAAATATTCTTAAGACTCTAAAATAAATTTCAAAAGTAAATTTCATGGAAAAATTCTTACGGGTTCAAAAGTTACAGCCGGATTAGTGAGAGCGCATTAATTTTTGCGCTACCTACGTACGGCAGCTGGTATATACTTGTTTTACTTGCTACCTGACTTTTGGTGGTTGTTATTTCGTACCTACTTGAAGGGTGGGTTTTAGTTATTTGCAAATGTTTCAACTACTTGGTATCACCATAGGAGCTACAGCATTGAATTTTTCCAAAGGAAATGATGCAAATCGTTTGAAATGCGCCAGAGTGAAGGCATATGAAGCTTTAAAAGAAGCCCGAATTGCTAAACGATTGCAAAAAACTATAAGAAACAGCACAACACAAGATAACGAAGGCATACAGTACGAAGCAGGCATGGCAGATTGAAGGTAACCTTTTTTTTCTTGTTCACAAACTTTGAACGCGTTTATCTCGAAACCATGTTTTTCGTACTGGTTGCGGCACTAGCGGGTTCATTTTTTGACGAATTTTTTTTTTTTATTTTTTTAAACTTGATTCGCTATCGTATGACACGAGATTTTTTTAAAATTTTTTTTTCGGTTTTTTATGAATTTTTAAAGTCAATATTTTTTTCGAAAAAACACACTTTCAAATTTGGAGCATCACCAAAAATTGAAAAAAAATTTAAAAAAAAGCTCGTGTCATACGATAACCAATTTTGTTAAGATTTTAAAGTCATTTTTTTCAGATCGGACAATTTTTGCAACTCCCAGCGCTGCAACCACGAGACCCCGTTTTTTTTCTCTGCCGCCCGCTTGGAGCTCTATAAAACCATGCTGGAGTGAAATTATATTTTTTTGAATTTTTTTTTTTGTAATTTGTTCAATTCTCTACAATAATAAAAAAAAATTTTTGGAAAAATGTTTGTTTTTGACTGAGTTATGAATTTTTAAAACAAGGTCTGCTTTCTCTGCCGCGAATGTCGTGTCCCTCCTTAATGCTTGAACGAACTTTTGCTTAGACCAATACTACTATTCACAAAGAGTATTTTGAGTTTATTTTGCCAAAAAGAAGACAACTTCGAAAATAAAAACGAAAACAGAGCAAACAACTTTTGCTGAAGATAATAATTTTAACATGATTACGTGCATAAAAATACAATTATTTTATTCTTAACGATGTGCAACTTAATCAACAAAAACCTTGACCCAACAGCAAAATATGACTTCTTTGACAAGCAGTGTTTATTTTTTATTTTGATTATGCAAAATATGCCTCTCGGTTTCTTTAACGAAACAATTCATCATCATAATAAAAGTGAAACCAGTTTCAAGTTTGAGAGAAAGAGGAAAAGAATAAGAAATATTTAAAAGATATTTTTCTTGTATTCTTGACTCAAAAAAAAAAAAAAAGACCAAAATAAAGCGTTAGTCATTGATATGCAAATTAAAAGGAAGTTCAAACCGCCAACAAAAATAAAAAAATTTATTAAATTAAATACATTTAAAAAACAACAACAAAAACAGGTCTTATCAACAGAGTTACGTGCGATTGCATTAATATTTTTTTTTTTTTTGTCAGGGCTTTCATTCTTCTGGTCAGTAAATTTATAAACTGCCTACCAAGTGCCTCGTTGGGGATCAAGTGTTTCCAGTTCAGTTCAGTTCAGATGTTATTATAAAAATAGTTGTTGTTTTGTATTTCTGCATTTTAAATAACATTCCTGTTCTGTTTTTTTTTTTCTTAATTTTATTATAATTTTTTTATTTTGTACTAAAAATAAACACTTTTTTGCGCTGCAGAATAAATTAAATTAAATCAAAGATTATATAATATAATTATAATTATATAATATAAATAAAATAAATGAATTTAGATAAGTATTGACTGATAATAAGTGAGTAATTCGCTTAATGCACAAGTACATTAAAACGCTCTGAGAATGAAATTAATTATCTGTAAAGTAGCTAAAACGTATTAAGAGAAGTGTAGCTTGGGCACTGTTTGAGCTTTTTAACTTATTTTAAGTAAAAAGGATGGGCTGGGTCATGTCCATCGTATGAACGACGAAGCTCCAGCGAAAAAGGTGCTCGAGGCGAGGGTCGCTGGTCAACGACGACGAGGGAGACCATGCCTCCGATGGATGGACCAGGCTGAGGAAGCCCTAACCGCACTTGGTGTATCCGATTGGAGAAAGCGCGCGCAAAGCAGAGGCGCCTGACGAGAGCTGATGTGGTCGGTTGAACCCCGGACACGGATTGTTACGACCACCTAAGTAAGTAAGTAAGTAAGTAAGTAAGTAAGTAAGTAAAAAGGATGAAATTGATAAATATTTTTGGAACAAATCTAGTTTAATAAAACTGCTTGAATATGGTCATTTCCGCCTGAACAAAATATCTAAACTTATTAAAAACTTATTATTTTATACTATCTTATCTTAGAGAAACATTTAAATTTCATTAATTTAAGCAATTTATACATAAATTCATTTTCCATGATGATCAAATCGTCTGCATTGTTTCACAAATGTAGTTGTTATTTTTAGTAAATGTTTAGTAAATGTTTCGTAAACGTTTTTGTTTTAGTCAAAATGAAAGGAATTGGCTAAAGATAAGAATGAAATGATTGAGGCAAGTTGAGAACAATATATTTAATTTGTTTTTGTATTACTTAATTACATAATTAATTAATTACCCATTAACTTGATTACCCAATTGAATTGCAATGGAAAAATGTCACGTTCAACAGGTTACGTATCGACTATTATGAATAAAAAAAAAGTACACAAGATGTTTGAATCAAAAAAGCTTCATTCTAAAATAACATTATTTCATGATTCTAAAATTAATTGCACTAAAAAATTGTGACAGATTTCGCTAAATTCTGACTTTCTATACTATATGGACACGAAAACTACGTTCTAATTGCTTCTTTTTTCGCGTTTTTTTTTTTTTTTGTAACCAGGGGCCCTACTCTGTATTGCTATGCGCCAATCAATGCGATACGAAAATTAAATTCAATGCGTACGCAAATCCGTACAATCCAATCGATTTTGCCGAAATTTTTTTTTCGCATCGCAATAGGGCCCCAGGATTATGTCTAATATAAACTTTGGCACTAATTAAAGTGCTACATAAGAGCAGAGCCTTGCACGAATGTTCGTTCGTTCGATCATAGAAAAAAAAATTTGGTTCGTTCGTAGAGAAACAAAATATATATTTTGTTCATTCGTTCGTTCGTAGAAAATAGATGTTCGTTCGTCGGTAGAAAAACAAATTAAAATTTCGTTCCTAAGTCCCGGTTTACACTCGTCAAGAATTGACGTTCAAGTCTTGCATTTGTGGATGAGAGACGCGGACATCAACGTGAGAGGGTTAATTTAAAAGGGAATAGCTAAGAATTGACGTCAATTCTTGATCAATGTAAATTAGGTATAAAAGCTTTAATGTTAACTAAAAACGAAATGGAAATATATTTGATTTACTTTGCCTTTTCTCACTTTAAATGTGTGCGACGGTCATGTTCGACATTACGGAAATGCTCATATCAAAAAGGAAGGAGGCGGGTTTAAATTTGAAAAAAAATATATTTTAAATTTCCCTTATTTCTAAGGCTTACTTTTTTTGCAGCTGTTCACAGTAAACTTAGTAAGCAAGAACAATGTGACACAGTCAAAAAAATACAGATGCGTCGTTGGACAAACGAAAGAAGCGAAGTTTCATACACACAGAGGAAGCATTTAAAATTATAAAATTTTAGGGTATAATTTGCCTAAAACCTTCGGCCAGAATGGGTTATCTAAGTATTTTTTTAATATAACAAAGGGAATTTAGGCAATCGCATTATTTTGCCATTAGGCACTTTATGCTAGAACTTGTGTGCTCTTTTGAAAGCCTTCTGTTAAAATGGGATGCTGTAGATTAAAGGCAATATTAAAAAGAAACTTGGGTATCATAACCTTAGGTAAGTTATACTTATACTAGTGAAGATTTCCTAGGCCCTTTGCAACAAGCGCTTGAGTTGTTCTCTTAGGATTCGTTTGTTTTTTTTCATCTTTTCAGCTTTGTTTAACACCTTTAAGTAAGTTATACTTATACTAGTGAAGCGCTTGAGTTGTTCTCTTAGGATTCGTTTGTTTTTTTTTCATCTTTTCAGCTTTGTTTAACACCTTTTTCAGTTTTTTATTTTTCATTTTTTAATCAACTTAATTTTTATTTCATATCAACTCATCACTAGTCTTGCGTGGTTCCTGCTGTTTTCGCTACACTACGCAGCTTTATGTTCTACTTGTTTCGTCAGTGTAACGAATAAATTGCTGCGAAATACATGCACGTTAGTACAAATGATAAGAAAAGGAAAGCAAATAATGGCCGCGTATGACAGAAAGAGTCGCAATGAGAGAAAAGATTGTAAGAACCCCAATTTGCTTTTGCCCAAGTATCTTTGGCATTTAATACAATGTTGGCATGACCAAGTTGATAAAAAACTTATGAAATTTGCACAAATTTCTTAGGCTTCATACAAAAATAGTTACCCAAGTCGTTTTAGGCAAAACGCCGTAGGTATTTTTCTGTGTGTAGGTTTGATAATTAAATGGTTTTTTTTTTTTAAAATAACTTAAATTCAAAAATTTAAAGCATTAAATTTAAAACTTAAAAAACCACATGTTAATATTCACATCAGTAAATTTTATTGCATTTCATTAATATTTTTTTTTATTTTATTTATTACATGTTACAGTCATTACAGGGATGTTCCAACAGCACAAGCGCATTTAGATAAAAAAAAAAAAACATATTACTTCGCCTACCGCGAGGATCGATCCCATGACCCACTGATTATAAAAACGATACTCTGTTAAATTAAAATCTGTTAAATTTCGATGTTGATTTAATATTAAATATATAACTGCAGCTATGTTAACAGTTGTTAACATATGGCGTTACCAAATTGAGGATGATAACCAGTGTTGTCACTTACAAATTTTAGATAGTGGTAGGTTGAGTCTAAAATGAGTGGTGAATTTTAAAAAAAGTTCGAATATATTTTTCTTAAGGAAAAATTCGACTGAAAACCTACAGCAAAACAAATCATAAGAAGTATACCATAAAGCTAGTTTTTTTCACGCTGAATTAGTTTTACTGCAAATAATTCTCTTATAATGTTCTTAAAACAGCACTAATACGTAGGGTGCCTTTTATATTTCGGGATTTGGCTACCCTGGTGTTGCAATCTGTCAACTGAAAGCTCTATCGCAAAGTTTGACATTTGTTGGCTTATACGTACTCAGAACGTTTTGACATACGAGCGCTATTTGTGTTGTTTATAGTAACTTAAAAGATTCATCTCGGTCTAAAAGTGGAATTAAATCGTGAACATTTTCGTGCGATTATTTTTTACAACTTTCGACGTGAATTAACACAGCAACAGTGCATGGATGAACTTAGTTCAATTTTTGGCGATGAAGCTCCATCAAGGACCAGTGTTTATCGATGGTATGGTGAATTCAATCGTGGTCGTAGTTCACTCCAAGACGAATTTCGTGAAGGTCGTCCGAAATCAGCTGTTGTTCCGAAAACCATTGATGCTGTGCGCGAACTGATATTGCAAGATCGTCATGTTACCTATCGTGAGATTGAGGCAACCTTAGGCATAAGTGGGACCAGCATACATTCAATATTGCATAAACACTTGACTGTCAAAAAAATTTGTTCGCGTTGGATCCCACACAATTTGTCAATCGCTCAAAAAAAGGCTCGTGTCGATTGGTCGAAGGAAATGCTCAAAAAATACGATCGCGGTGCTTCGAAACACGTCTATGACATCGTGACAGGTGGTGAATCGTGGATTTACGCGTATGAGCCCGAAAGTAAACAGCAGTCGACTGTATGGGTGTTTCAAGATGAGCCAAATCCAACAAAAGTTGTTCGCGCACGAAGCACTTCCAAGCAAATGGTCGCCTGTATTTTCGGAAAATATGGACATGTCGCAACCGTACCACTAGAACAACGCAGAACAGTCAACTCTGATTGGTACACAACCATTTGTTTGCCAGTTGTCTTCCAAGAAATCAGGAAAACCAACCGCCGAAGACGGATCACTCTTCACCACGACAATGCGAGCTCTCACACATCGGCTCAAACAACTGCATTTTTGAGCACCCAAAACATCGATTTGATAGGTCATCCGCCGTATAGTCCTGACTTGGCACCGAATGACTTCTTTTTATTCCCAACCGTGAAGAATAAACTGCGTGGACAACGATTTTCGACGCCCGAAGAAGCGGTTGCGGCATTCAGAATGCATGTTTTGGAGATACCTCAATCAGAGTGGCAAAAGTGCTTCGACAATTGGTTCAAACGCATGCAAAAGTATATAGATCTTAATGGAGAATATTTTAAAAAACAATAAAGTGATTTTCGATGATTAATATTTGTTTTTGTTCTCTAATCCCGAAATATAAAAGGCACCCCTTGTATAAAATATTAAATGCAATAATAAATTAAATATTATGTGTAATACAATTTCTAAAATTTTAATTATAATGCAGTAATTTTTATATAAATATATTAAAAAGTGATAGATTTAAAAAAAAATTAAAATAGTGGTGGAAACCAAAAAAGTGCTAGATTTACATAATTGTGGAAAAGCGGCAACACTGATGATTCTTTTAGCAAGTGGTTTAGCAGTTACCCGAACCATAAAAATCATTTAATCAACTCTTGTAGCAAGTGGCTTAGCAGCTACCCAAACCACACAAATACATTAATATATTATTGGATGTGCTGCAACATAACTTCAATTGCACTTAATACTGAATAAATGATTCTGCACAAAGAAGGTGTTTGGCTTAATGGATAGAGTATAAAACTCCAGTCGGAGGTTCACGGGTTCAAATCACCACGGCGGGCGGAGAAATGTTTTTTTATATTTGATATATTAAATTGTCTTGTTGTAAAACACGCAGAAACAAAAAAAATCTTATAAAATTCTAAGAAAAAACATGTCGAAAATTTTTCAGATTTCACTCTAAGCAAATCACAGAACGAGGAGTAAAAAGCTTCGCTTCAAAAATGACAGTATTCTGCGGTATAGGACCGATACTATAATCAGAGGTAAGTCAAATCCAAGTTTGTTTTCGCGAGTTTGTTCAGCGCAACATAGCTTCTGTTACACTTAATATTGAATCAACCCAGCGCAGTGTGTCGACCCCATACAAAAAAAAAAAAGCGAAATGGCCATTTCAGCCCTTGAAAGGATTTTGACCGAGCTTCTTATGATCAATTGTGTCGTGTGTGATGTGAAATGTTTGCACACAAATGATGTTTTACTCCGACTCCGAACGGCTTATGTTCTCAAGAAGCTTTTCATGGCAGTTTTTACTCTCTGAGGTTTGCCATTGTCTGCAGAGAGATGACAGCCGAACAGAAAAATTAATTCAATTGAAAAAAATGTCTGTGTCAGGTGGGACTCGAGCCCGGGTTCTCTGGCGTATGGGCCACACACTCTACCCATTAAAAAGGTTAAATAAAAGAGAAGCGAAAAAATGAGGAACTTTAAAATACTTCTTATCGTATGTACAATATAGAGTGGGTATATAATCGCAAAAATAATATAAAAAAATTCGAGTCAGTTTTTTAGAAAAACTAAAACATAGTTCATCTTGACGAGTGTATTTATTTTTTGTCCATAACTGTATGAAGCACACCTTATAACACATTTATTAAAAAATATGTACATTTCTTTGGCTAAAGTGTAGGGCGAAGAAGGGGCGCACTTTTTCTTTAAGTGTTTGCAAATGACCAAGATAATATCGGTGGCCGTTTCAACTTTCGAGATCTTGGGCACGATTACGATATCCTGGGAGCCGCAATTTGAAAATGTTTTCGTATTCAAAACAACAAAAAAACAGATTTGGTCGAACAAAAAATCGATACCTCAACTAGTTATCGTGTTATTGATTGTTTTACAAATTTTCCCTTGCTACAAGATCTGTTCAAGAAACATCGATATCTTTGCCAATATCTACAATATTGACGCGATATTTGAAAGGTAATTAAATTATCTTTCAGAAAAAATACAAATCCAATATTTTTTAGCAATATATTGAATTTTATAAGCGATTTCATATTATATGTACTTTTTATTGCTGATAAAACCGTTATTTTCTAAAAAATATGCAGTATTAAGGTGCTCAAAATCTATTTTATTTTTAAAGCCTGAAACTTTACCTTTCATGTGATATGCAAAAACTTGCACTTTTTTTTAAATCAACACTACATTTGATATATTTGTTATATGTACCTAATAAATACAAAGCTATTTCTTGAATAATTACGTTTTAGGTGACAAGCCCCAATGTTTTTTAAGCCCAAATATATACAAAAAAAAGCCCGCTCACAATTGGTTTAGGAGATAAAATTCGCTAAAGTTAGGAAAATTACCATTTCAAGCTTGTTTTTAACATTCCGTGCACGAGCAAATCACATTTATCTGGATCTAATTAATTATATTAACCGGCAAGAATACGATTTCCGGGGCGCCGCGATTTAAAATTGTTTTCTGGTAGAGCACAACAAAAAAACATTTTTGACCCAACAAAAAATCGATAATACAACTAGTTATCGATTTATCGATTTTTTTTGTTCTTCCTAAAAATGTTCTTCCTAAAAGATCTGTTCGAAAAACATCTATATCTTTGCCATTATCCAATGAATCTGAAAGATTGACATGCCATTTGAAAGGTAATCAAGTTGTCTTTTCATTCATATGCCACACATATATCATTGCAAGAATATTTTTAATTATATAAGCAAATTTATATCATATTTGAATTTTTTATTAAAAGAACCGTTATTTTCTACTAAATTTGCGTTATTGAGATACTAAAAATATATTTTCTTTTAAAAGCTTAAAGTACAGCCTTTTATTTGGTATATAAAAATATACATATATTCCCTAAAATTCACAAAATATTAGATAAAACTACTTAGGACCAACTATTTGATTTAATAAAATGGAAGCCATGGAACTATTGAAGATGAGTGGAAATGACTTTTTAATTATTTTTTTCAAAATGTGAATTTAGAGCTTAAAAAGCTAATGGTGAAAAAATTTCAGACCGCTGTTAAGTAGTTTAGAAGTTATAGAGGTCAAAAATTAAGAAAATGGTCCTAAAAACTTGTGATTTTTTCCCAATACAAAAGTAGCATTATGGGTACCAAAAGGTATGCTATTTATTACCTATTCAACGAGCTAATAATCATAAAAATCCATGCATTACGTTTGAAGATATAGCTGTTTTTGTGGGCAGAATGCGCGATTTTTATAATAATTTTTCATGTTTTTCTATACCTACTATATGGAGCTTGGGCAGGGTACCGAAACTAAAATACCCCTCCCCCCCCCTGCGGCCATATTGAAGTATATTCGAAGGCTTCAGCCACGACATACACGATGACATTCAGTTTTATATATTAACGAAAGTTAAGTTTTCCTATCTTGATGACGTCACTTTGTATGGGAGATAGGCGTGATTTTTATCCGATTTTGGCAGATATCATTAATGTGGTTCATATCAATATCAAATTAATGTGCAAAATTTCAAGATATTTCTTTAATTTTTGTGGATTTTTAAGAGATTTTACGTTTTAAATAAAGGAATGTAATTTCACCATATAAGCATGGCTTCATGCGGGGTCGCTCAACGGTGTCTAATTTGATAATTTTCTCTAATTACTGCTTTTCAGCTTTTTTGGAGGAATGGCAAGTCGATGAGATCTATACAGATTTCTCCAAAGCTTTTGATAAAGTTTTGCATTCTATCTTAATAAAAAAACTTGAGATGTTTGGTTTTCATTCATTGTTGATTGACTTCATATTTGTCAAATAGGCAATGTGTTGTAGCTTTCGATAACGTTAAAGCATATTCATATGTGGCTACTTCTGGTGTTCCACAAGGTAGCATTTTAGGGCCTCTTCTCTTTTTAATTTTTGTTAATGATATTACTACTCTTTTCTCTTATAGTTCGGTTTTGTTGTATGCTGATGACTTGAAGATTTTTCTTAGAGTAAAATCAGTGGAAGATGTAGATTTGCTTCAAAGTGAGATTCACAAACTTTATATGTGGTGTAGTAAAAACTATCTCTTTCTAAATTCAGCTAAATGCCTATCTATGACTTATAAGAATAATTATTCTAGGTCTGTTAATGTCATTCCTTCTTCTTATTACATTGGGCGTATTCTTTGACAGTAAGCTTTCTTTCGTTCCTCATTTGGATTACATTATTCCAAAGGCGTATGCAATGCTTGCCTTTGTAGGTCGTAATGGCTCTTGCTTTACTGACCCCTACACGTTGAAAGTTTTGTTTACTAGTCTTGTACGTTCTAGGATTGAATATGCGTCCGTTGTATGCAACCCATTTTATGAGACTCATAAGATAAGACTTGATCGTGTCCAAAAGTCTTTCACTAGATTTGCCTACGCTCTAATAACTTTGAGGGTTCCATTCCATCTTATAGTGCCCGTTGTCTTTTAATTGGACTTAAGTCTCTGGAGGCTAGAAAAAATATTTTATCTCTGCTTTTTGTTCATGACATTATTTTGGGGGTGGTTGATTGTAATGAATTACTAGCATTGATCAATTTTAATGTTCCTGCTAGACTACTTAGAATATCGATCCTTTCTACTTGAGCAGGTATAGCACAAACTATGCTGCAAATGCCCCTGTTTCTAGAGCTTTGAATTTATATAATAATTTATAGTCAACTCATAGCTTAGATTTTTCTATTTCTAAAAATCAATTGAGAATTTTATTAAACACTATTTTATAAAACTTGTTTTATTGTATTTTGTTATATCTTCTAGTCTGTAAGAATTACTGTGCATAGACTAATGTTAAATAAATAAATAAAAAAATAATACCTATAATAATCCACCAAAAAAAAAAAAAAAGGAAATTCACCAAAAGTAAAATTTGGGCTAACATATATCTTTAATTATGCCGCTTGAAATATCAACATTCTGTACAAGGTCAAATCATTTTATCATAAAAAAAACTCCACAAAATATTATATAATTCATATACAGGGTGTCCCAGACTTAGAGTACTATAATGTGGGGGCTGATTCCTCGTGATGAGACGAGCAAAAAATTGTATGGGTGGGGTGGTCGCAAATGCCCCCCTAGGGGGCTAGGATGGAAAAACAAAAAATTAGGTGTCGTTACGTTTTAATCCATAGCTAACATATCTCTGCAACGATTAAAAAAAACATACTTTTTTGAAAAGAAAATTAAATTTGCTTTAAATTACTTTTGCAAAATTTTTCCATAAAGTCATAAACAAAAAATGTATAAGCACCTGAAGTCAAAAAATAGGTTTTTTTCTTTAAAAATTCAACTTTCAAGGCGATTTTCTCAGAAAAAAACCAAATGTTTTATTATTTTTTATGACGCAGTTTTTTTCCTTGGTCAATTCTCTAAAAATCCATCATACATTGTTTATACCTCAGAGATAATATTTTTCGTATAATATCGATTTTCCGATTCTACCACTTTTTCCTCCCACTGGGGTACTTAATGCAAGCAAGGCGACTTTGTTTTTTTGTTGCTTACAATAACTAGTAAAACAGTTAGATTTAACGGAATTAAGAAAAAAAAGCAATTTCTCATTATTAAGTGCATCACATGCCTGAATCGACACATTCTTTCACCGATCGTAGAGTTATAATGTTTTCCAACTCAGAGTACGCAGACATTATTTTTTGTTACGGTTTTAGAAAATTTTTAGAGAATTGACCAAGGAAAAAAACTGCGTCATAAAAAATAATAAAACATTTGGTTTTTTTCTGAGAAAATTGCCTTGAAAGTTGAATTTTTAAAGAAAAAAACCAATTTTTTGACTTCAGGTGCTTATACATTTTTTGTTTATGACTTTATGGAAAAATTTTGCAAAAATAATTTAAAGCAAATTTAATTTTCTTTTCAAAAAGTTATGTTTTTTTTTAATCGTTGCAGAGATATGTTAGCTATGGATTAAAACGTTACGACACCTATTTTTTTGTTTTTCCCTCCTAGCCCCCTAGGGGGGCATTTGCGACCACCCCCACCTATACGATTTTTTGATCGTCTCATCACCAGGAATCAGCCCCCACATTATAGTACTCTAAGTCTGGGACACCCTGTATATTACATACCAAATGAAAGATGAAGTTTTAAGCTTTTATAATTTACTTTCTATTGTCAATGCTAATAACGGTAGTTTTTGAGAAAGTAACGGTTTTATGCTACGTTTTTTTTTAAATATTTTATTTTAAATACATGAAATACTAAACGGATTTGATTCATTTAAAATTAATGTGAAAGCTTTATATATATTAGCTTTAAAATAATACCTTAAACATCAATATCGGTCATACACTAAGAAAAATATAGCAAGTTTTCTTAGAAGATCTCAGAAGAAAACAGGAATTCTTAAAAAATCGATAGCTTGAAAACAAAACGATAAATCGATTTTTCCTTCGACCAATCTTATTTATTTTTAAAGTACTACACGAACCATTGTCAAATCACGGCGCCCAGGAAATCGTAATCTCCCCAGATCTTGAAAACGATTTTGTTTGTAAAAGCCGCGCTTGCACTTCTATAGATCAGGCCCGTAGTCAGGATTTACCTTAGAGGGGGGTTTTGATAAAAGATCTATATGTAGATACCAGTAATAACTGAAAGAATGGATATGAAAATTTTTAAGTAAATCCGTTTTCTTTTAAGACTATTTGTGAATATGCCTGTTTTGAAATGGCCATAAAATAGATGAGAAGAGTTTATTTAAGTATTTTTTTACAAATCAATTTTGAATACTAAATGTTTTGATTTTTGCCTATAGTTTGTTTGCTCTTCTCAATGGTCCAAATTGAGAATTTTTAATTTCTTTTAAAAAGTATTATTCCGAAAATTAGCACCAACAGTAAAAATGTCAGTGACAAAATTTTACTAATTTAACAATATTAATGTGAACGGTAAAAATAGGTTAGATTCCTTGCAGTTTATTAAAATCAAAATTAAAATCAGCTATGAAAAATGCAAAAATTTTTTAATAAGTTCAGCTGGTGAAGCTGTATTCACAACTTTTATGGACATTACATATATAAACGGGAGAAAAAAAAATTTTAGTCTTTAGATTTGGTTTATTTTTGGCTATCTTACGCTTTTGTTGATCCCCAGCTTGTGTACAACTATTTGAACCTGTGTGAACCCTAGTTCGAGTTATCGTTAAGGGCTAAAATATTACTGTAATGTACAAAAATTTACTGTAAAAAAATGATTTCGACAATTTAAATAAATTCAAAAGAAAATATTTGAAGATCTTTAAAAATTTAACAGCTTCATTTTCTCATGATTCAATTCCAATAACAACTACTATATATATTTTTTTTTATTAAAATTTTTTGATTAGAGGAACCGACTCCGATAAAGTCACATTTAAATTTCAGACTATTTTTCAAAAACCATAATTCGAATACTGGTTTTTGCACAGCACCAGTTTCTAATGCCCAATTTATTATATAAGATATCATATGAAAATAAGTTCATGTTAACATTAAAATAATTACTCTGCTAGATAAATTTTTATAAAAAGAAACAGTAACTTTTTTTGAATATTTAAGAATTTAATCGGTTGTGGATTTATATTTAAATTATTTCCATATTAAAAACAAACTTTTTTGAACTTCTAAATTATTTTTACATTTTTTAATATAATAAAAATAAACATTTTTAAAATGCTGAAGCTTCAAAAACTGTAATTGTTAATTTTTTTCATGAAAATTTGGTAACATGATTAAAAAATCATCAAAAATCACAATAAAATTGGACTGTATAAAATGTTTTACAAAAATTTTTTCATATTTAGATTTAAGGTGATTTTCCGAAACGTGTTATTTGGGAAAGGCTTCGCACAGGGCTAAATTTTTGTGCCAAGTTGGAAATTTTAGATGTCAAAATTTTTAGTCATTCGCTTTACGTGGAATACCCCATAATGTGTTAAATTTCGTGGTTCATATATTTTTTACACTTTTAAAAATAAAAAAAAAAACCCACTTAAATGAATGCTTTTTCAAAAGTTTTGGGTCTAATAAGCTTACCCAGCAAACCATAGTTGACTACTTTGCCGAAATTCCGATGAATTCATAACTATTTCGAGCTGTCTTAAAGAAATCGTTACAATTTCGTTACGCAAATATCGGAACAGTTTCACTTTTTATACGAATTTATAAAGAGTTTCGTTATGCGACTGTTTGTAAAACAAATTGAAATGCAAACAGAGTAAACTTTCCTTTCTTTCGAATTGGCTGAACGAAATCGTAACTTTTTCGTAACATTTTCGTTAAGACTCGTCACGAAATCGTTACGAAGTCGTGTCAACCGCTTCACACGATATTCTATACGATTTCGTAACAAAATCGGATTCCGAAATCGGAAAGATTATGAAATGTTTGTTACGATTTCGTTAAGAATATTTCGAAATATTTCCATTTTCGAAATCCGATTTCGTTGCGAAATCGTATGGAAAATCGTATGAAGGGTTTGACACGACTTTGTAACGAAGTATAGTTGTGGTTTCGTAACAAGTCCTAACGAAAATGTTACGAAAAAGTTACGATTTCGTTCCGAGAGTTCGAAAGAAAGGAAATTTTACTCTGTTAGCATTTTAATATGTCGAACAAGCTGTCGCATAACAAAATTTTATATAAATTCGTATAAAAAGTGATGCTGTTCCGATATTTGCGTAACAAAATTGTAGTGATTTCTTTAAGACAGCTCAAAATAGTGACGAATTAGTCGGAATTTCGACATAGTCTTCAACTATGGTTTGCTGGGTAGATATGGCATAAAAAATGTCAAGCTAGTTTTCTTCACTTTACAAAATTATATTCGTTCTAGGTATAACTTTCATATATATATTTTACTGGATATCAGGGGCTTTTTGGGCATTCAAACTGATTTTTAATATACAAAGTCCTTGGAGATGAATTCCAATAAAATGGTTATGACTCTTATAAGCAAAATTGATCTATCACTTGACCAAAAAAATTTTTCAATAATTAAGTGAAGTTTTCAAGAAAATTAACATCATCACAGTTTATCTAAAAATTTGTGTTAATTCTTTATACTTTCTGGACCCTTAGGGGGGCTAGGGGGGGTTTGAACATCTAAAATCCCCCCTTGTCTACGGGCCTGCTATAGATATTGAATTAAAAAAAAAATTTCAAATTTTGCAAAGGAATTTGTCTTTTAAAAATATTAAAATAGAACTGTAACTAGAAAAAATTGCAATCTTTTGCTTAACTTACCGTACACGCTCCGAGTAAATCTCGACTTCCTTATTCTTCTGCTGCTGTACTAACTGCTGCTGATCGATGCACGATAAATTTTGTATGCCATTGGCAACGATAGCTACACTCTGCTGTTGTTGTTGCTGCTGTTGTTGCTGCTGCTGCTGAGTCTTGTTGGCCGTCAGCAATTGTGGACCATTATTACCACCAACAGCCAGACATCCATTGATGCCATTCAAAATACTTTTGCTCAAACCGTTTTGCAGCAAAGATTGCTGATATTGGTGTTGCAATTGCAGAAGTTGCTGCTGCTGTTGTTGCTGCTGTTGTTGTAGCTGCTGATTATGATGTATCGGTGAGATGGATATGTCGCTAGATTGCGAAGCTGAGGGCGAGCTAGAACCGCTGGACGATAAACTGGCAGCACAAGCGTGTAAGTCCAAGCCCAATACATTGCCACCAACATGGCCATTGGTGAGCTGAGCTGCAACATCATTGTTGCTCATGGAATTGGTAACATTTTGTTGTTCTTGCTGTTGTTGCTGCTGCTGCTGCTGTTGGTTATAATTATGCAAACCAGAGCCAATGACGCCAACATTGGGATTGGGTGATAAATTAATGGAGTTATTTGCAACATTGTTATGGTTGTTGACAGCAGCTGCACTGTTGGTTACACTATTGTTAATGCTGCTATTGGCAGTGCCGACATTGGCACTATTGTTACCATTCTGAGCAGCTTGCTGATGCTGATGTTGTTGTTGTTGGTGCTGATGTTGTTGTTGTTGCTGCTGCTGTTGTTGACTATTTGGATGATAGCCACTAGGATTGAGGGGCGTCAAGGCCAACGTGGGCTTCTGATTGTTGCGATTGCGTTTCTTTTTCTTCTTGCTAGCATCAGCATCATCATTGCCCACAATACCATTGGCAATGCGTTGACTGTTCGAGCTGTTGCTGCCGCCAACACCGACGACGCCACCACTATTAACGTAGTTTCCATTTAGAGCACTGCCAACATTTTTGGCCAGCTGCGCGGTTGCCAGAGATGACGGAGCAGACCATTCTAGATCCTTGCGTATATGTCCACGTCCACACTTGCAGCCACAGGCCTTGTAGACCAGATCATAACCCTTTTTGGTCCATAAATTCTGCGAACGTTGACGATCCGACCAGGAACGTGCACGTCCAATAGACTTGAGCGTAACCAAAACAGTTTGCTCCCAAGACTCGAAGCACTCGCGATGCATGTATTGGCCAACATTGCAATTTTCATTGTTGCAGAGCACGCGAACGCAGCCAGAGACATCGTCCAGAGCAATCAGAGTGTCCATTTTTAAGCAGTCGCCATTTGGCAGGCAACAATGCATAAATTGTTGCTGCTGGGTGGCACAATTGTTGTGATTGCTATTACTGTTGTTATTATTGCCACTGACACTGCTAGAATTGCTGGTTTGCATGGGTGACATGATGATGGTGGCGTTGTTGTTATTGCTGGTTGTAATAATGTGATTGATAGATGTGACAGCAGATGTTGATGATTCTAGCTGATCAGAGTCACTGTAAAAAGCTGTGGCTAGAAGTGTTTGCTGCTGCTGTTGTTGTTGTGGATGAAGATGATGAAGTTGTTGCTGATGCACGATGCTATTGCTGCTATTGTTGCGACGCGGCGCCATAGGAAGCATTTAAAAACCGGGAAAAGCAACAGTTTTAAGTTGTTGCTCAGTCAACAGGATGGCTGGATGACGAAAAATCTATAAATTTAAATTTTCTCTCCAAGAACTTGTATGAATTTTTAGGCAAAAACACATTTTTAAATTATTAGTTTATAATTAGTTTTTTTACAATTTTCCCTTACTTTTTGTTTTTCATAAAAATTTTAGTCAAAAAATTGATGCACACTTAATTTTTCATCATCACCCTTTTTTACCTGTTCGTACAAAAATCAATTTTCTTATTTTTAATTACATACTTGCCAATTGCTACACATTCGTTTATTTTATTACTTCCTTTTTTTTTCAAGTGTAAGTTCAGTTTAATTAAAATACATTTTTTTATTCTCTCTGTTGGAATTTCCTGCCATTTTTCAGCTTTAATTAATTTGCTTTGATTTTGCTCTTAACTCGGTTCTATCGATTTTTAGATTTTTTTTTTTATTATTTATAATTGTTGTATTTATAAAAATTTATGGCGCAAAAATTTCCTGAGTTTGTTTTCATAATTTTCTATAGTCTTTTCATCTAGTACAATAATTCTTCACTTTTGTTTTATTTGCTGCTTCTCTATTGCCAGTTTTTGTGAAATCAAAAATTTTGGAAAAATTACCCAAAAAGCAAAAAAGTCTCAAAGTTTTTTTTTCCAAAACAGTTGTCGTTTCTATCAAATCACTCGTTCGTTTTTTTTTTTTTCTCTCTTTTATTTCTCTAACATATGTTTGTCTTCTTTGCGCACATTTTCCTCAATTTAAATTTACTTTAATTTCGTCAGTTTTTTAATTTCACTCATTTCATCGCACATGTTTTTTTTTTTTGCCTTCTCAAGCGTTTCTTCCACAATTCGTTTGCTTTTTTTACAGTTATTTGCAGCAAATCACAAAGTTATTTTAACGAAAACGAAAAAAAACTCAAGTCGTAACGCGACAAAAAATCAAGTTTAAAAAAATCTTCGAATTCGTTTGAGTTCTATTCTTGATCCTGCTTTAACTTTGGAATTTAATTCTTTTATCGCGTTTTTTCAGTGTTGGTTCTGGTTTTTTTTGCAGTTTTTGTTGCCACAAAACACTACAAAAAAATTCTAACCGAGTCTATGTTTTACATGGCTTGCACACATCAACACTTTTAAGCACTTCTTACTCAGCCGAAAGCGAAAATGAAACTGAAATTTCACTTCACAAATAATCAATGGAAACACTCATTCGTCGCTTTTCGTTTATGCTGCTCTGCCGCCGTCAACGTTGCCGTCGTCATGTCCGAACTCAGCCCAATGTGTGTTCGTCTAAAAAAAAAAAAGAACTTCTTCAGGTTGCATCAAACATGCTTGTGCGCCGTCGCTGACGCCAGCGTTGTGCGTCTCTGTTTGACGCTTTTCGTTTTGCTGTTATTGTTAATATTCTCACTCACACTCTCAGCTCTACTGTTTTCTGCTAAACCTTGAATTGTTTTTGTTGCCCTGGTCGTGTGTGTGTGTATTCAATTTTGATTTGTTGTGTGTGAGTTGTGTGGTGGGGGCTGCAGTAAACCACCCTCATCTGTTTGGGGGTATTTAAGCCGAATTTCATTTCTGGTGGTTGGTTTTTAGATGGATTTCCTAACCCGATTTTTTTTTTTTGGCGGCAAGAAATTCTTATTAGTGTCAGCAGATTTTAAGAAAGAGATGCAAGAAGTAAGAAGTTATTTTTGTGTCACTTCAATTAATTCCGTTAGTAGGTGGTTTTGTTGTAGGGTGGGTTTTGTTGGTTGTGTTACTGAAGTGTTTCGGCAAAAGTCGGTGGGTGGGTGTCGACTAATATGTGTTAGCAGTCCAAAATGATTTCACTTTCAATTCGATTTTTTTTTTAAATTCCACTACAATGAGGATTTGAAATTTTTTACAATTTCTTTAACCATTACCGTTCACACACCAGGTACCAGATAAATAAATAAAGAGCAAAAAAAAAAAAAAAAATATCACTTCAAAACTAAAAATATTTTAGGTTTTATATAGTAACTGATTTATAAAATGTTTCGCCATTTTGTAGTAAATATGTATAGCCAAAGTTAGGTAGCCATAAATGTAGGTCAAAATATATAAAATTGTGGGCGTTGCATGCGGTTAAACACAACCGTTTTTGTTTAATTTCAGAAAAAGGTGAGTTTTTTATTTTTTTCATCGAAAATTAACGGCCATTGCTCGCAAACACCATTTTTTTAGGTTGGTTCGACTATTATTGTTAAATTATTGTATGAGGTTGTATCTGTACTATTTATATTTTGGGTGAAATGTTTTCAAAATGAGTGTTTTTTGTATAAATTTTCACTTTAGTGGAATAGAACTTCTAAGGATCAAAACGGATCAAAAAAATTAAAGCATCCAGTTAAAGGTGAAAGTCTCCTCTTTCACGCCGTATATACTTTTATACCCCCACGATCCCCCGGTAGAAGCTTTTTTCGTTTTACTGAAACTATGTACTCACAAATATTCGAATGACGCTAATTTAAACGCAGCCCTATAAGTATGCAATGATGTATTCTGTTTAAACTTTAGGTATTTTATTGCATGCAATTTAAGGGTTTTTTCAGTTTTATTTTGCCTTTTTATTCCAGCTCTACCAAGACAGGTGCATATACAAAATATATATAGAGGTTATGGTAATTAAAATAGTGCCTAGAGTTTTTTTTAATTAACCCATTTCATTCTACCTGTAGGAAACATGTGGAGTTTTGGAGTTTTAAATTTTACCTTTATAGAACTGGTGCAGGTAATAAGTAAATAGATGCAGGTACTGATACTTGATGTACGGCTTAGGACAGCACTACGGTATGGAAAGGCTTATAAGGAAGTGATATTCGGATACAATCTCAGTTGCTATAATATCTCAGCCATTGCAATTGGAAATAAATAAATTGATTCAAGGAGGAGTATTTAGGAAACAAAAAACAGGAAGATGTTCTGAGCTATGTTCAAAGAAAAAAAAAAACTGCGGAATACCATTGAACTTAGAAGAGAAATTATCTGTTTTCGTCAAAAATTTAAAAAATCGCTACAGCCAGTACAACTACACGAAAGAAAGATTTTAGAAACATAACGAAAAATGGCTGAAATACGAGATTACTGTGCAGAGAGCTTCAAAAACTACCGATAAAATCAGCGCAGGAAGATCAAAAAAGAACTTGACAACTGCAGCGATAGATCTAAGAGGCGGAAGCCAAAGGATATCACTGATGAAATCAGAAGTGAAAATGTTCAAAAAACTTTCCTTTATCAAATGCGAGCAGATAAAAAATATGCAAAATTGGAGATCATTGAAAAAGTTATTGATGCTAGTCCAGTGAGAACAAAACGGATTCTTTAAAGTGTACCAACACCGAGCGAGGAAAAATAGCATTATTTTTGGATTTGAAATTAACAAAGCACCGATATACTGAGCTCAGCGCTCTTCACGAACTAGTAAGAGTTGCTGTAAAAGAGCTGTTTTCAGGAGGCAAAATGTGCTTTCGACAAAATATGCTTTGGAAGTCTGCGGCAAGGAGGAGTGGTGTCAAGAACAAGGCCTTACCGCAGGAAAATCAGACAATATTCTCTTTTCTAGAATGAGGGCAGGTCTGAGAAGAGCACCACTCAGACTGCTAAAATCAACATGTCCACGAAAGTTAAGTATTTAGGGGTAACCCTGGATAGAAAACTGAACTGGAACGAACATGTAGAAGATAGGATTCAAAGAGCTAAGAGGGTTCTGTTTCAGTGTAGACGCGTTTGTGGTCTCGAATGGGGGCTAAGCCCAGAATCTATGAAATGAGTCTACACTATGATGGTTAGACCTGTCATCACGTATGCTTCGGTAATTTGGTGGACAAACGTCAGCCAGAAAACTATTAAGAAGAGACTGGACAGAGTTCAACGGCTGGCGTGTGTTGGAATAACAGGTGCAATACGCACCACTCCAACAAGCGCAATGGAGGTTCTGTTAGGTATGCTGCCTTTAGATTTAGAAATAAAGAAAACGGCAGTGCTAACAGCCCTCAGGATGTTGCGAAATGCTACGTATTGCTGCTTGATATTGCACATAGAGATGTCAGGGAGGCGGGCATGCTATGGACGGAAGGCAGAAAGTAAGGATAGCAGAAAAATGTTATAAAACTCTTATAACAGATGGAGACGTCTGTGAAGAAATCGCTGGTAAAGATATCAGTATATTCACAGACGGCTCTCTGATAAATGGCAGAGCCGGGGCAGGCGTTTACTCAGAAGAGTTAAGCCTATCCTGTGTACTGAGGTTAGGGAGGTTTATGTGGGTGTACCAGGCGGAAATGCTTGGTGTGGTGCATGCACTGGGCCACCTGATAGATGACCGGGTCAATGGCAAAAAAATGTTCATTGCCTTTGAAAATCAGTCGATGATTAAGTGCATGCAGCGTACAGGCGTCACTTCCTGGCTGGCCATAGAGTGTCTTACCAAACTCAATAGGTGCGCTCAGACAAATGAGCTCACACTTATGTGGGTGAGAGGACATTCTGGCATAGAACAGAATGAAAATGATGATTCTTTAGCGAGAGAACGATCATGGTGGCAGGCCTTATTAAGCAATGAACGGACTCGGAACACCGTAAAAGGTGGGAAGAAGCTGTTAATTGTAGGCAATCGAAGGCGGCCGTGACCTGGTCTCGTAATGAGGCTGCAAAAGTTATTCGTTACAATTTAAGGGCTTAAAGCTGGCTTACTGCACTGGTCACAGGACACGGTCCCTACATATACCATCTCAGGAAGATGACTCTGACCGAGGATGGTGCGTGTAGAGGATCCGGTAACGGCAGCACACATTCTTTGTCAGTGCCCGGCGTTGGCAAGCATAAGATTGACCATTCTGGGACGTCCATTTATTGGCGAAGCCGAGATTGGTCAACTGACCTACAAGGATATGCATGAGTTGACAAAGGATGCAAATGTAAGGAGCATGCTCACGTATGAGGGCTCCGAGTGGTAGCATCCTTGTCCTATGGGGACGAAAAGGGACCCACTGTGGTCTGCTTCAGCTAATCTCCGATTTATTATCATTATTACTGAGCTCAGATTGCGTGAGATTGAAAAAGGTTCTAACCTGTATCCATCATATCATCACATAACTGCTGCTGAAAAGAACTGTTTGCCATCTAACGACACTATTGCAATAACACCAATTTTGGCAGAGGTACAACTACAATCATTACTTAATCACACTGCACAACGCTTGCTACAATCATTTAAAGAAAATGAGTTGAAGCAATGTGGAAAGGATCAGTAAGAAACAACGACATCAACAAGTAGCTACGGAGTTTAAAAAAAGAAACATGTCCAAGATGAATATCGAAAATATGAATTAGTTATAGATCAGCCAAAATAAGGTTTAGGCAATACAAATGATGGAAATGAAAATGAAAAAAAGTCTTACCGTTATAAAAAGGTGGAAGCAAAATTGAAGCACAAAATTACAGGCCTATTGCAATACTGCCAATTATGAATAAGGTGGTGGAGAAAATTATAAAACGGCAGTTATGTGACCACTTGGATGAGATAAGGTTGATTTAAGGTCATCAATTCGGATTTCGAGTCGGATGAGGCACTCAGGCAGCCTTAGTTCAAGCGATGGAGTACATATGCGAGGGGCTAGATCGTGGCAGCTCGGAGGTTGGAGACTTATTTATAGACCTTCAAAAGGCATTCGAATGCGTAAACCACGAAATTTTATTAAAAAAATTTAAGTTTATTGGCACATTTGTGAAAAAGTTGGAGTTATTTGAATGCTACCTAAGAGACAGATATCAACTGGTATTTCATGGGGTATCTAGAAGTCGAATAGAAAAAACTTATTGTGAAGTTCCACAAAGAAGTGTGCTGGGGCCGATACTGTTTCGCATTCACATAAATGATAAACATAACGTCTTGATAAATGGAAAGCTTTTCTTATTTTCAGATGACATATTCTACCCATCGATTAACAGAACTGTTTCAATGCTTCAGGAGTTTTTCTGTTTGAATAAAATCTCAATAAATGCAGCAAAAACAAAGTTCATCATAATATCACCGTGGTCGAGAGAGAATGATAATTTTATATTATCCATAAATAGAACTGATGTGTTAGAGGACAAACAGGTAAAATTCTTGGGAATCGAGTTAAGCAATAACCTCAAATGGAATAAGCATACGGGCTCATACGGACTCGAAATTCTACAAAAATTGAAACATAAACTCTCAGTGGACAACAAATATCTTATTTATGTGTCGCTTTTCCATGCCCACCATATGCATGTATATGCCTATGTGCTGGGCCTATAAAAATACAAGTGAACTTAATAGACTGCAAATAATCCAAAACAAGGCAATGCAAATTGTTTTTCACCTCTCTAGGAACTTCCCCAGTTATCAGTTTTACGCTAAGCAATTTAAATCAATTCTTCCGATAGCCGCTATTTATAAATATCAACTTTTACTGAATGTTTTAAAAAAATACTCATAACATCGGTTACAATACAACGCAGCTTAGAATCCTTACTCACGGACTAAACACAAGAGGTATCAGCAAACTAGTAGTGGCGAGGTGCAGAGTGGAAACTACCAAGCAGCGTTATGGATATGCAGGACTGACAGCATATAATAGATTACCACTTGAGATTAGAAACTTGCAGTCAGTAAAATTATTTAAATTTAGAGTCAAGCAATATTTATTAACAAATACAATGTACTGTACAAAATGTAACATAATTTCTGGCATAAACTTTCAAAAATACATAAAAAAACAAATCATTGTAAATATCATAATTTAGTTTAATAAATTCATTCTTAAAATTGTTATCAATAATTGCGATCATGACTTAACATAACTTGTGAGAAAATGAACTTTTATGCAAATGTAGCAAGCTCCTTGATAACCACTTTGGTAATGGAGCATAAACTTTATTGTAAAAATATTAAATTGTATGAAATGAAATAAAATAAAAAATAAAAAAAAAGTACTAGCATACAATTTTTTTTTTTTAACTTTTTAACTTTTAAGTTAGTTGGTGGGTGAAAAGATGGAGTAGAGACGGTGAAGATTTGCTTTAATCTTACACAGATCAAAACTGCCGAGGAACACGCTCACAGCGAGATTATTCGACAATCGTACTGTGCGACTAAAAAACGAATTATCTCGGTAATGCGAGGTTCTATTTGGGCACCGATGCAATGGTAAAGGGATGGGCTTGAAAAGCTGCCCGAGTAGACCTAGGAAATACACGAACTGGTGACGTCAGGCCATGTACCTCCCATGAACACTTCCCATGGTAGAACCTATACAAAAGGCTTAGGCGAGCAACATTGCACCGATGCCCCAGAGAACTGAGAGGAGATAAAATGCTTTCATATCCTATCATATATATCGCACGGCGTTGAATTCGGTCCAGAAGCTCCAAATAAGATCTCGAAGCTCCTGCCCAAATGTGCGAATTGTACTCCATTTTATGCCTTATACATGAGGTATAGATCACTCGATGGTCAGATGGGGTGAAGTATCGCTTGCACCGTTTTAAGAAACCTAAGCACTTGGCCGCTTCTTTCGACACATGGAAAATATGATCGTTTTAACGAAGATCTGATTGTATCGACCATTCATATTCAAGGGAGCTAAGTGACAGTTCATCCGCTTGTGGGTTAACAGGCAACACTGGGTCTTGTTTGCATTAAACTCTACTATATTAGCAAGAGCCCACTCGGAGATTTTTTTTCAAGTCATTAAGAAGTGTGTCATTCATATTTTGCCTCTTACTCTCAATCTCCAAAGTACTCGGACGTTTTTTGAAAAAATTTGAATAACAAATGTTGCTGTCGTCCGCAAACGAATGAATTGGGTTATGAGTCAACGACAGAAGGTCGTTGATAAAAACCAAAAACAAAGTTGGCGATAGAACTGAACCCTGCGGTACTCCTGCGTTGATGGCATGCTCACTGGAGCATGCTCACTGGAGCATGCTCACTTAAGAAAGCACGTGATCCGCCGAGCAAAGATACCACCGACACCGTATGCAATTAGCTTAGAGACGAGTGCTTTATGCCACACTCGGACAAACACCTTTGAAATATCCAGAGCAACAACCCTGCTCTAACCGAACAGGTGAACACATTGGTTCCATTTTTCTGTAAGGAACGCCATAAGGTCACCAGTAGTTCGTAGGGCCCGAAAACCATATTGACGGTCACTTAGCAATTCGTTGTGCTCCAGATAGTTCATAAGGTGGAAGTTTATTACGCTCTCCATAACTTTGGAAAGCGTAGAGCATATCGCAATGGGTCTGTAGTTTGCAGGATTCGTGGCATCGCCTTTTAAAGGTATAGGCTGGACATTTGAGACCTTCCAACAAGATGGAAATACTCCTGTCCTGTATGAGATGTTGAAAAGGTTGCGCAAAGGCCGAGCCAGTGTAGAAGCACACGTTTTAAGCACAATCGGTAGTATGCCATCAGGACCAGAGGCTTTGTTTATGTTAAGATTGGCAAGGGCACTTTTGACAGGTCTCGTACGAAAATATATCTCCTTCATTGAAGAAGAACTAGTCCCGACAAAGGGCAGTGGCTGACTGCTACCCGAGATTGTGGAATTGTGTGCAAACAATCCAGCAAACAATCCAGATAAAGAGGTTCGCTTTATCAGCCGAGTCAGTGCAGATTTGGTCATCTTTTAAAAGAGTTGGAATCGACGTAGACGTTTGATTTTTAACTCTTTTAAATGACCAAAAGTTGTTGCTCCCTTTAGGGCAGAGAAGAACCTGTTCTCTAATGCGAGTTTCGTGAAGAAACTTTTTGCTTTTTAAAATTGCGTTACAGCGATTTCTAGCCTCGGTGCGAAGTCTATTAGTATCAGCATTCTTATCAGATCGCCAATTCTGATAGGCATCCCCTTTGGACCTGACTGCAATCCTGCAAGGCTCATTAAACCATGAGTGGTCTTTTGGTTTAATGCTTTTCTTCTTATTGGGGATAACAGACCGCATACCCAATAAGATAATTTCTTGTATCATGACAGTCGCGGCATTCACATTTCTATTAGCGAAACATAATTTCCAATTGATTTTGCAATAAAAATTATTTAACGCATTCCAGCTTGCTCTTGCATAAAACCATGCAGTCCTTTTCGGGGCTTTAGGCGTAGAAGTGCGAAGGTCAGAATATGAAAAAACAGCGGAGATGGTACAATGGTCCGAATTACCAAGAGGTGCATTGACACTCACATCATATTGTTCATGATGAGAAGTCAGAAAAAGGTCTAAGATATTATGGCTTTACAAATCATTTCGTGGGAAAAATGTTGAATCAATTGTTTCGATTCATCAAAAAGCTCAACATATTGTCCTTCAGGTGTGGTGTGGCTTGAGTGACATAACCAAGCCGAGTTGTGGACATTGAAATCGCCGGCAGCAACGATTTCGCTGTCAGGAAACAACCCCAAAATGTGCGTAATCGAATCAGAGAGAGAGAGAGAGAGTCCAATTTATTAAAAGTGGGTTCTCTTCCTAAATTCGGACTTCTATATGCGAAACAAAAATGTAGCAAGTGCGAACGAACTCTGAACCTGACCCACATGGAGCTGAATTCCGGATCGGCTACGCTCAGACCCCGCTCGAACTGGTATGCTACATCTGTTCTTATAAAAAGAGCGATGCCCCTATGTGAAGAAAACAATGGCAGCAAGTGATAACCAGGAATATGAAAATCCAGTGGATCTGAGTTCTCCGTCACCTGGGTCTCACTCACAATGAACAAATTGATGCGAAAAAATTATTCATCAAATTTTTTCGGTAAGGAAACTGCAAAAATATATACAACGAAATACCCATGGAGAAATATGTCTGCAACAGTGCACAAAATCCTTTATCAGGGAGAAGATGTCATTAAATATCATTTAGTACCACTTGGAGATCTATCGGAGGAAGCTCAGGAAAAAAGAAATAAGGATTAGAGATTTTGTAGAGAACAGAACACCAGAAAAATGTCACGCAATTGCACAAATGAAGATCTTTTTAATATACATATTATTGGCAATGTCAGATCAGCTCATCTCTAGCATGCGACATCAATGGAAAGTGGAAAACCTGAACTTAGATAAAGAAGCAAAAGAGCTACTATAGGACGAAAATAATTCAAAACTGAGTACGGAATATATGCAAGCAATATTCAAACCAAATAAATAATCATTAATATATGATTTTCCTTGTTTTAGTAAGATATATATAATATTAGAAAAAAAAAATAAAAAACAAAAAATGTCCTAATGTAAAAAATCATATTAATAATTAATAATACAATGTTTTATTTATCAACATATGAATTTTTTAATAAATAGAGAATATTAAAAAAAAAATAAGAAAGCATTATTTCATACTAAGAGTTCAAAAGTTCAAATTTGTTTGACCTTAAATCTCTCAATAAGTACTCAATCGATTTTAACCAAATTTTAAACACAACAAATTTAAGGAATTATCTGTCAGTTACTTAAATTTTAGTTACTAGAAAAATTACACAAATATCTCAAACGGTTCAAAAGTTATAGAATTTTGGCCAATAAAACCCTATTCTGAGCCACTGTGCGCCGGTACGTTCTTATGCCTGGATATATTTTTTTGGTAGGAGTGAATATGTTATACTATCAAGCTGATTTCATTCCACATCATTCGTTACACATAATTCATGTTCTTACAAGTCACAACGAAGAGTCTGCATTAAATTTATCATTTATTTATTTATAATATAATGCATTCTAATAACTTTTTTTGCAAAAGCAAATATCACTATTTTTATGATTTCAAACATAAAATAACAAGTTTACGCCTGTTTATACTGCTTTTAAATGTAAATATCACTTAAGCACTTAAATATCAGTGCATGCTCGACTTTTTTATTTAAAAATTATGGCGAAAGTTTTAGTAAAAAGATAAAAAAAAGAGATGGATTTTCGAGCGCTTTTTTCTATGCTTTTTTGTATGTACAATTTTTTAAAAACTCCTTCCAAATGTTAAAAAACCTTTTAGCTAAATTTATGCCAAAATTTGATTCTATTTCAGATTCTGTTAAATAACAGCTGCCCCGCATACATAGAAAAAACCAAACCAACTTTTTTCAAATTCACTTTCGTTTGAATTTGCAGCACTTTGCTGTTGTTATTGTTGCGGCTTCCAACAAAATCCAGGCAGAATCTCTTCTCCTTCAACATGCTGCAGAGTGCGAATACAACTTTGTTCGCTGTCAAGCATGTTGCAGCTCTTAGCATCGCTTCGCTGTAAGCAATCGATGTTTACGTTGGCTTGAGTTAAATGTGTTTCGACGATAACGACGACGAAACTGCGAGAAAAAGATAAGTGTAAAAAGCCGGCACAAAGTAGAAAACAAGCGAAAGGCAAACGTTGAAAAACGACAACAAAAAATGCCGGTTCTGCTTGCAGAAAAATATTTGTTTATTTTGCTCAGCAGCTTTTTATTGCTCGCTGCTCTCAAAAGTAGCGGCAGCATGCAAGTTAGCAAAAAAAAAAAAACAAAATACAAAAAAAAATGCAGAAAAAAAATTGCTTGACTTGCTGCAAACTGCTGCAGTCTTGCCGACTTCATATTGAGTTAGTATTGCCAGGTGTAGATAATAAAAAATCCCTTTTCTGCAAACAAAATATTTGTTTTCCCCATTTTCAGGTCTTAGTTTACTCGTTTTTTATTTGTTTGTTTTCAGATTTATAAAAATACTATAAATTAAATAAAAACAATTTTGTTGACTAAATTTTGCTTAAGAAAAAAAAAGCTAAAGATATAGCAAATGCGTGCATACTTTTAGGAAAAGTTTAAATAAACAGTAAATTACAGCTGCTATATAATATAAGATTACATTAGCTGTATTGCCATGGCCATGGTTGTAGCGAGGGTAGGACAGGGGATGGCAGTTGCCCCTCTGAACTCATGTCGTCATCCTTAGTAAGTTTTTCTCTAGCGCTATTAAGAACTTTGAGTTTTTTGGCTAAGATTTCAGAACCATAAACCATTTGATTTTGTTGAGTTGATTGTTTTGACATTCCGTGTGAAGAGAGCTCTGCCTACGCTACAGAAACGTTTCGGTCCTGTGAAGGGTGAGGTTTCCGTCAAAGCCGCTATGGGCGGGAGTCCAATGCAGAAATATATTGTTAGTCTGAGCAAAGTTTGAGTGGACGGTGGTGACTGTCTCTTAAAAAATCTTATATTTGATAAAAGGTGACTTCAGCACTCTAAGAGCAACTTCACTATCAGAGAACGGAGGTGTTCATACGTCAGTCAAATAATTGAATCAATCAAAATTTGTTGTTGCTTTCCTATGTGAAAAAAATTAACTTTATCTCAGAGCGAAAATGAACTCCAAAATCTTCTCTCGTCAGCCAAAATTTTGATTGAGCTCCAGACCTGCATCAATCAGTCAAAGGGTTGCATTATTTTATTTGTCTGCTTTTTAGCAGGCAATTATATCAAGAAAAGTAGTTAACTGGAAGCAAAGGCAGTTTTTTGAAGAGAAAAAGTAATGTAGTTTCTTCAGTTCCTGCCATAATTTCATTAATTCTATTGTTTTTTTATGACTTGCATCCGATGGTCAGTCAAATAGGTATAATTTCCGGCATATTGATTTCCTAATATGATTTATTTTAAACCTAAAAGATCAACTATATTTCCGCTATTGTTCTCCATTTTGTAAAAATTTTATGCACACAAAACAACTTAATAAAAGAAACACAAAAAAAAAAGTGATGCACATAGCACGATATGAATTCACAAAATAGTAGGTATCAGAAAAGTAACAAATGCATGCCTGTCGGAGCTTCAATCAAAAAATCGTGTGTGAGCAAGCGTCAATGAAAATTTTCAGAGAGAGTTAAAGAGAGTAAAAAATTGCGATATACTTCAATCATTTGACTGATGTGTGAAAACCTACAACTTGGATGGATGGTTTTGCCTACAGCTTGATTTGGACTGGAATATTTTTAGTGGCATAGACTGAAGAATTGGCTATCTTTGGAAATTTCTCTAAAGATTTCCGCTCCCCTGACATCTTCCATTTTAGAACCATTCGTGAACGCATTTCCAGTCATGCTGTGGAATGAATATAACTAAGAATTTTTTTTTATAAAACAATGAGCGTAGGTAGGCAGCAGGGGGAAAGCTACCCCTTAATATCAGTAAAATTAAAATAAAAAATTATAAAAAATTTATTTATATTCCTTATTTTTTAAATTAAAATGTTCAAAATGTTTAATGTTTTATTTGAAACTATAGCTATATAGGTTTTTAAATTAAGATTCAAGCTTTTCCACTTCAAATTCAACTATTTTTAGTAAAAGAAACTTTAACAAATAAAACTTTAAGCTTATAAAAAGAATTTTCCCCCCTGTCTGATATCCTGATCACGCCCATGCTTAGGGTACTGATTAAGGATATATATCCCAGAAAGGTGGGGTAGGGAGGATGTGTTCTTTAATATTTCCCAAGTGGAAGAAGCCTGTGTAACCAAAGCCTTGCTGTCATTTAGATATCAATATGAATTGGATTTAACCCTAGAGTGACGTTTAGGGCCTCAGTGGGAGTGGTGTTGATGCATCAGGAAAAACATATCACTTTTGTTCTTAATGCTTAATGGTCGTTTCTTCTTGGGTTTTTGCCTACCATATCACTGAGACATAAGTCAATGTGAATCTGACGATTAGAATGTACAGCCTCTGCTTCACATTAGGGTCTGCTGGTTCACTGGAACTTCTGTCAGTATGGTAGATTTGTAGGTTCCGAAAGAATTTACTGTCAAGGTCAGCTCGTAGGTATTTTGCTGAAAGGTAAAATCAACTTTTAGATTAGAGGTTAGGATAGAGTTAGAGGCTAGGACAGACTAGATTGAGACTAGGCACAATAACTTTTTTTTGGGCTTAAAGAAGACACCTTCATTTGTGCACCATTTTTGTGTTGTGTTCAGTGCATATTGCAAAGCATCTGACACCAGGCCGGCCCGTAGCCAGGATTTACCTTAGGGGGGAGGGGCTTTTGATAAAAAAATGTATAAGTAGATACCAGTAAAAAACTAAGCACAAGGATATGGAAATTTTCCTAAACAAATCCGTTTTCTCTTAAGACTACTCGTGAATATGCCCGTTTAAAAATGACCATTAGAGAGATGACAAGAGTTTATTGAATTTTTTTATCAAATTACTTTTGAGTACACAGTTTTTGATTTTTGCCTATGGTTTTTTTTTTTTTAAATAGTCCAAATTGAGAACACAAAAAGTAAAAATTTTTAGTACAAAATTTTACTAATTTTAGTTTATTAAAATCAAAATTAAAATTAGCTATGAAAAATAAAGACTTTGTTTTTAAAAAGTTCACCTGTTGAAGCTTGATTCGCAACTTTTACGGGACATTTTACATAAACGGAAGAACAAAAAAATTGTATTCTTTAGATTTGATTTCTTTTTGGCTACCTTACGCTTTTATTGATCCCCAGCTTGTGTACAAGTATTGTACCTAATATTACTGCCAAAATATGTATTACTGCTTTCGAAAACGATTTCAACAATTAAAATTGTATTCAAAAGAAAATATCTTAAAATCTTTAGAAATTGAACTGTTCCATTTCCTCATATAAAATTGATATCATGACTGACAAAATCATTCAATTCCAACAACAAAAAATCTATATGTATATATTTTTTTATTAAAATTTTTTGAGCAGAGGAATCGACTCCGATAAAAGTCATATTTAAATCTCAGATTATTTTTCAAAAGTCGTAATTCGAAAACTGGTTTTTGCATTGCACCAATACCTTATACCCAATATATTATATAAGGTATTGCATCAAAATAAGTTTTTCTTTGAAAGCCGTACTCCTCAGCTGTATACATTTTTATTATACAGTAACTTTTACTTGGATATTTAAGAACTTGGATCAGTCGTGGATTTAAATTTAAACTATTTGCAAATTAAAAAATTAAAAATAAATTTGATCTTCTTTTTCGAAAAAGAAGGATATATAGATTTAAGGTGATTTTTCGAAACCTGTAATTTGGAAAAAAATTTTTGTGCCAAGTTTAAGATTTCACATGTCTTATATACCAAGAAAACAACGAAATAGAATGGGCATACTTTTTAGTCAACCGCTTTGCGTGGAATACCCCATAATGTGTTAAATTTCGTGGTTAATATTTTTTGCATTATACAGCTTTTAAAAATTTAAAAAAACGCCCCATTCAAACAAATGCTTTCTTTCTCAAAGGTTTTTGGTCCAATAAGCTTAGATATTGCATAAAAAATTAACCTAATTTTCTACTATTTATGAAATTGTATTCGTTCTAGGTATAGTTCAAAATATAAATTTTTCCGGATATCAGGGTCTTTTTGAGCATCAGAATCCACAATTTAAAACGGTTCTTTAATATACAAACTCCTCGCACCAAAGTTTATCTTTCATTTGACCACACACATTTTTCATTAATTAAGCGAACTTTTATTCTCCTGTAACAGATGATTTGAAAAACTTAAAATATTTCTAAGAAGTTTTTATCCTATCCATAACATTGTTCCATTTGGATTGATAAGTAAAGTGTGAGAAAAATGTGCTCTACTGAATTAGTTAAAAGATTTTTCTATCATCTGGGAAATTTAGATTTTAGATATGCATTAGATATGCAAAATTTTCGTTCGTCAAGGTGTTTAAAAATTTTTAAAAATTACCTTTTTACTAGCTCCCTTCCCATTCTCATCGAAATATCGCAAAAAACGTGAAAAACCCTGTTATCTGGCAATTCTCCATAGAGCTTACTTCTGATACACTGTTGCATATTAAGGTGGGACAAGACATTCGCGGCAGAGAAAACAGACCTTTTTTTAAAAATTTATAACTCAGTCAAAAACAAACATTTTTCCAAAATTTTACTATTGTAGAGAATTGAACAAATTACAAGAAAAAAAAATTCAAAAAAATATATTTTTCACTCCAAAATTGTTTTATAGAGCTCCAAATTGGCGGCAGAGAAAAAAACGGGGCCTCGTGGTTGCAGCGCTGGGAGTTGCAAAAATTGTTCGATCTGGAAAAAAACTGACTTTTTTAAATCTTAACAAAATTGGTTATCGTATGACACGAGCTTTTTTTTTTAAATTTTTTTTCAATTTTTGGTGATGTTCCAAATTTGAAAGTTTGTTTTTTCGAAAAAAATATTGACTTTAAAAGTTCATAAAAAATCGAAGAAAAATTTAAAAAAAAAGCTCGTGTCATACGATAGCGAATCTTACTTACTTACTTACTTAGGTGGTCGTAACAACCCGTGTCCGGATTTCGACCGACCTCATCAGCTCTCGCCAGGCGCCTCTGCTTTGCGCGCGCCTTCTCCAATCGGATACACCAAGTGCGGTTAGGGCTTCCTCAGCCTGGTCCATCCATCGAAGGCATGGTCTCCCTCGTCGTCGTTGACCAGCGACCCTCGCCTCGAGCACCTTTTTCGCTGGAGCTTCGTCGTCCATACGATGGACATGACCCAGCCAGCGTAGTCGCTGCACAGTTATACGCCGAACTACGTCAATGTCTTCGTAGAGCTCATACAGCTCGTGGTTCATTCGGATGCGATAGTCATCGCCGACTCGAACAGGACCGAAGATTTTGCGAAGAACTTTTCTCTCGAACACCCCCAGAGCGGCTGCGTCAGTTTGCGAAACTACCCATGCCTCAGCGCCATAAAGCAGCACAGGTAGAACGAGCGTCTTGTAGAGTGTTAGTTTTGTCGATCGAGAGAGGGCTCTGGAACTTAGTTGCTTACTGAGCCCGTAGTAGCACCTATTAGCACCTATCACGATAGCGAATCAAGTTTAACAAAATACAAAAAAAAAATTCGTCAAAAAATGAACCCGCTAGTCCCGCAACCAGTACGAAAAACATGGTTTCGAGATAAACGCGTTCAAAGTTTGTGAACAAAGAAAAAAAAGGTTACCTTCAATCTGCCAATCCTGCTTCGTTATCTTGTGTAGTGCTGTTTCTTATAGTTTTTTGCAATCGTTTAGCAATTCGGGCCTCACCCTTCAAGTAGGTACGAAATAACAACCACCAAAAGTCAGGTAGCAAGTAAAACAAGTATATACCAGCTGCCGTACGTAGGTAGCGTAAAAATTAAAAATGCGCTCTCACTAATCCGGCTGTAACTTTTGAACCCGTAGGAATTTTTCCATGAATTTTTTTTCTTAGAATCTTAAGAATATTTACTAAAATACAAAATTATTTTAAATTATTAAAAGTCGATTTCAAAAAACTGCCAATGTCATGTAACCCCTTAAAGGAGAAATTTTATATTTGTATATTCTTACGTCACTGATAATTTTCAAAATATCGTTCAAAAATTTCATATTCAAAATATAAGTATAAATATTTATTTAAATATTTAAAAAAAAATATATATTTATACAAAGAATTCAATTAGAGCGGCAACACTGATTAAAAGTATTCCGGTTTTTTTGTCTTGGATATCTTGTAATATTGCTTTTTCTGCAATTTTAATTTCACTTTTGCTGTTTCTTTCGCTGCTGTTCAGCTTAACTTGGAGTTGCTGTTGCTGCTGCTGCTGGATGCTGCTGCTGCTGTTTATCACAAAACGAAACAATTTCGATTTTCACTTTCAATTGCATTGAAGTTGCAACATCTTTCGTAACGTGTTTATAATTTTTTGTTAACATGGTTGCTTATGCTAAAAAAAGTAGCAGTCGTTGAGGAAATTTTTATGTATTGGGCTGTTCAAAAGGTCAGTACAAATTTTTATTTAGAGCTTAGGCTAATTTACTTTATAAATCAAATCAATGTAAATCATTTATATATTCTCCGTCTTGTTCAATCAGCTTCTCTTATCTTTGTGGTAGAAGTCTGTCACTTTTCTCTACAAAGAACCTCTAAAAATGCTGTTTTATAAGGCCCTTACTATAAACGGTTTTACCATGCTGTGAGTTTTGCAAGAAGCGAAACATATGGTAGTAGGAGGGAGCAAGGTCTAGAATATAAGGTGGATGAGGCAAAACATCCCATCCGAACTCGAGTAATTTGTAGCGAGTCACCAAACTCGTATGATGCCTGGTGTTATCGTGGTGAAAGAACACCTCCTTTCGATTGACCAGCTCAGGATGTTTGTATTGGATAGTTTCGCTCAATTCCTGTACTTGACTACAGTAGACTTTAGAATTTATGATTCTATTCAGCGGTAAGAAGAGGTATTGTATCCACAAAGTTCCTGGTAATGGTCTGAAGAAATTGATTGCCAAATTTCCTTTTATTTTATCTTTAAATCTCTTATACTCTTAGCAGGACTGCGTCTCGTCTCAACTCCCTCTTAATTTTTACCCATAAGCATACTATATTTGTAAATATCTCTATTTTTCCGAAGTTGGGTCCGGACTATTGGAAGATTAGGAAGTATCTCGATGATAGTTATTCTTCAATCAGTGCTTTGTTTTCGCTGTATGATATAAGGCACTATCCCAAACCGGCCATCTAGAAAACGAACCGCAATTGCACTTGAGAACAGGCTTGATATAAACTGTATGTTTTAAGCTTTTCTTAATATCACTTTTAACAAGCTTGCTTAGAAGTGAGATCACAATTAAATCTCAATCGTACTTGAGAAGCGCTTGATACAGATAACTGAATCTAAAATATGATTAAAAAGCTCTTATAATAACAATTGCACGAAAAAGCTTATAAAAATCTTGCATGAGAAATATTATCACGAGGGTTCCGTTTAAATTTTTCTACAATTGCTGCAATAGTCTTTTTCAATAGTTTCTCAAGATTTTTTCAAGGCTTATGTTGTTAAGCTTGTTATAATATTATTCTAAAGCATTTTGGTCGGTTGGGTTCTCATTGAAATTAAGGGGGTAAGGGTTACAGCTTAAAAAATCTCCTATTTTATGAATTTTTTTTAAGAGTATGGATTGAGCAAATTTATTCAAACCTTTGTACATTATTAAGTATACTTTAAACAATATTCTGTAATTTTTTCATGCGGAAATATTGAAAAACAAGCCGGTGACAGAGCTTGCTCAGTCGGAGCACTATATCTCAGTCGGAAACTATGTGAAATCAAAAATCATTAAAATTTAGTCAAAGTATCATCAAATCCTCTCCCCAACGTTCTATGATAATTTTTTTCTTGATATGCTTAAAAACTCAGGATGACTTTTCTGATAATGAAGAACAAGCTGATGTTACTTGGCAGCCCAGGGCTCTTGAAAATGATCTGGCGACAGCTCCATGTTGTGATGACACTTCGCAACTCTTGGTGGGGGTGGAGGCCTATCTAAAACCTGAGATAGGCAAACATCGACCTGGATAGCTCTGCCCGCGATATGGGTGGTAAACCACAGCCACCACGTAAAGCTCCCCGAAGGGCCAGCCCATTCCAGCCAGCCCAGTATATGCCAGCAAAAGCCAGACATACACCGGGGGCCGCTGACTGCCCGTGGTACCAGTTTTAAAGTCGTTGGTCAGACCTCGTCGCCAACACCCCGGCTACTCCCAATTTTAGCCCATCACAGCTCTGGACTGGTCACCAATCACTCAATCTACAGAAAGCATTTATGAAATTGAGAAACTTAATACATTTTGTGGACACCAGCAAACCAAGTACAACTAATTAACTCTAAGGAGTGTAGCCGGTTGTAGAAATAGTAGGACGCTGTTGTAATGAACTGGCTACTGAAATTACCTCATATTCCATCGACGAGCAGATGGTAATAAGATCAAAACCTCGTCCTGTTGGACTGAAAAATCTAGTTTGTACAACTTTCAATGGAATGATCGTTGATTTTGAGCTATTTCAAGGTGCTGGAACGTTTCCAGACTGTGGGCTAGGACATGGACATTTAATAGTCTTACGGTTAAATAAGTTTTTACCAGTCGGCCATTCCACTCTGGAAAAATTGAATACAATAGATTTCAAAGCCACAGGTACTATAATGCGAAACCGATTGGGGAAGCAAATTAATTTGTGACTAGACAAAAATATGGTAAAATTTATGTGCCAGTATGTGAAGAATGACGAAGTGGTGGTGCGACTCGAAGTGTGTTACAATAACATCAACAAAATGTGAAAAGGATCCTGTTGGAGAAATAGATCGTTGGTAGCCAAAATGAAAGACGTCGTTTACCAATCCCAATACCGGCCGTTATTGAGGACTACAACTCAAATATGGGTGGTATAGATATTGATGATCAAATAATGGATTACTACCGCGTAAAAATGAAGAAAAAAAAAATGGCCACTGAAGGTTTTTTTCGGTTTCTTGGATCTAGCAGTCTGTAATTCTTGGATGGAATATAGAGAGAATGCTGCTGTGCTTGGAGACCCAAAAAAAAGAATAAAAAGGCTTTTTTAGATTTTAAATTAGAAATTGGCGGAGTGTTGGCAAAATCAAAGTATTCAACATTACGAGAACCACAAGAATTCCAATTATCTGAGGCTTATCATGGCACAAAATATAGGCCTGATGATGCTCCAGAAGGCATAAGGTACGACAGATACGATCATTGGCCCGAAATGGTAGATGGAACAGCCAAAAGATGTCGCAAATCGGAGTGTGTCAGTCGAACCAGATAGCCAGATGTCAAAAATGCAAATCCATTTATGTATTACTAAGGATAACGATTGCTTTAAAATGTACTAGATGCCCAAAATACACAAACGTGCGAGGTCCTTTTTTCATATAATAAGAATGGGAAATTATTTTAACTGTCATTTTGAATAATAATTTGAAGATTGGACAAAAATAAAAAAATTACTTTTTGTGAAGCTATAAGGATTTATCGCAGTGGGTCTGAAAGTGTTACCTCGCCACCTTACCCCCCCCCCCCCTTAATTTCACTTCCTGCAGTTTAAAGGGTGCAAATGCACGTTAAAAGCTGAGAGTTCAGTTTCTCTAGGTACAAGAAAGCATGGATGATACCATCAGCCAACATCGGAGAACGAAATGTTGTGTTAGGAGTTTTCTTTTTAATTCACCTTTTTTTAATAATTTTTTGAAGCTTCTTTGTGCAATTAAAGACAAAAATAAAGTTGGCCGCATGGTATACTAATTGAGAAGGTAGGAGTGACAACTAGGTATTTCCTCAGAGCGTCGACCAACACTTGTCAAAATCAATACAAAGTTTAATTTTTCATCTGTTTTGATGCTTATTCGTTTTCTCTTTTTCTATGTATTTTTGACAAGTTCTGGTCTACAAAAAAGAATCGTCACTCCTACCTTAAAAAATATTATATCATGGGTGGCCGAACTATTCTGACGATGGGCTCGTACTACATTGCATTCCTAAGTATTTTAATGTATCTGTTTCCAAATTTCGTCTGCTTCAACAAATTCATTTAATATTTCACTTCAACTTCACGGTTCCACAATTCCACAGCAATTAACTCTACAATTAAGACAGCATCATACTTGATTTGTGCTTTAAGAACTGAAGAGTGTTTATATAGATAGAATAGACAAATATCATCCGCAAACATAAAAATTTTTCCATTTAAAATCGTCTATATGGATTTCTATATGGCATATGGAAATCATACTGCCGATTGATTTCTTTGAACGAGCACACCTTGGTAACGGTTATGTCGGTACTGTTTGTTGATATACCGTTGAAAAGGTGATTTTATTGCCTTTGCAATGAGTTATCAAAAAAAGTTTTATGTAATTTACATCGAATTAGCAAAGCAATCACTAAGTTTTCCGTAACTTAGTTTTTGTGCTAGAAACAATAACGTGAATCAAGGTCGTGAAATATGAATTAACCCTGTAGCTCCTAAGAATGCGAAAATAGACCCCCCCCCCCCCCTCCCATATGATTTTTTTCTCAGCTCGACATGACCTTTCACCTCCGTAAATAGTTGCACTCAATTGCGGGACACCCTGTATAGTCATAGAAATAAATATTCGTAATTGTAATTTTTTGAAATTAAAAATCGTTCTATGCAATATATTTTCACAAAATTCAGCTACTACAATAAGGTGAACTCTATTTTTGATGTTATGAAAGAATTGTGTGCTGATTTGAAAATATTTGAAATTATACACACACACTCTCTCCCATTACAGATACAACTATACGGGAGTGCGCACCTATCCCGGCACTCAAGTCGGTCACAAGACTTGCATCAATGGCTTTGCAGCTGGTCGTAAGAATGTACCACGTCACATGGGCTGGCTGTGGAATATCGATACTGATGGTGTGCGTCGCGGCTGGAAACCCGGTGCCATACGCAAGCCCATCAAATGTTTGATGAAATATTTTCTCAAGGATTTTCCAGCCGATACGCTGCGTGTCTCGCAGTATTGCTACCGCAAGGATGGCAAGGGTGATGGTAACGAAGATGAGGAGCTAGTACAAAAGCCCACGCTGCATATCTGCAAGAAAAACGATGAGTACTTTATCACGCTGCGTCCCTTAAAAGATGCCGATGCTCTGCGTCAATGTGCAGACCCATACCTCAACATGAAACCGATACAGTTCAAGATTACTAAGAATCCATTGGTGAACGAAACGCGCAAGTTGAAACGTTACCTCAAGGATATGGGCTTTAGCAAATGTACCTGCCACAAACCGGTGATCGATTGCTTTTGTCGCAGTTTTCTGGACAAGAAACGCCTCGAGTATCAGGTCAATAAGGAGTGCCGCAAGCGTAACATACCCTGTTGCAACTCGGATGTGGAGTTTGACTTTGGTGTTACACCACCGGCAGGTGTTATCAAGCCGGAACGTGCCAACATAGCAGTGGTCCCAAGCAGACTATCCCAAGAAACTCCACAATTAATTGAGTACGCTCTTTATTTGCACCATACATTTCTTAAAACTGAATCTTATAGGTTAAACTTTTTTGATTTTCCAGTACGCAAAGTTTTCATGTACACCTTTACCCTTCCTAGAAAAAATTCTACGGATGCCCATGATACCAGTTATGAACATGAACCTTAAATTTGTATTGTTCTTATTTGTTGTTTACACATTCAATATGTGTTTTATAAAATTTTTTTTTTGGACTATTAAACATTTATTATTTTTTTTTGGTATTTATGAAAAAATTGTTAATTTCCGTCATTGCGTAATTCTGTAACTTTTATTATTATTATTTGTTATGGTTCGTTTTTCATGATCTCTTAACGTAAATATAAAAAAAACGAGCTCTTCTAGAGTTATATAGAACAAGTAATCAAAACAATGTGGAAGAAGATAAGCAAAATAAAGTGAACAAAATATAAATATAAAAAAAAAGAAAAATATAAAAGGAAACTATGGAAGGATTGAAACAAGTTTAAATAAAAAAGGAATATATGCGAGCGAATAAAAAGAAGAACAAGACAAATTGCAACACTTGTCTTCAGGCAAAAGAAGACGGACGCCATAAGATGCGCCAAAAAAAAAAACATTATGATGGTTGAGTGGGTTCCAAGCGTAAAAAAATAAATAAAAAAACTATCAACTAAAAACCTTGAAAATACTGGAAGAAGGAAAAAAAAAATATGCGTTGTTTACATATGGAACAATATGTATAGGAAAAAAAAAAAAAAAAATTAAAAAAGAAAAGAATTAAAAACATTTTTTTCTTGTTCTTCCCTATTATGTGTTGCTGTTCTGGATCAAAATAGAGAACAAAAGCGTAGAGAATCGTTTGCCTTATTGACACTGGCAGAGTATCTGCCAAACAAGTTTTAAGTGCGACGCATACAAGTAGGCAAACCAGAAATTTTATCATCATCATCATCATCATCAACACGATGAACACGATGATTAGTATTTTTTTATTATTATTATTATTATGGTTTTTTTAACATTATTCGAAGAAGAACAAGAAGAAAAAGAGTGAGAGTGAGTTGCAAGAAACATGAACTGCAGCATTCCTGTACATGCCGCAATAACATTCCAATCTGAAGACCCTTCATAGAAGAAGTCAAAGCGGCACAAAAATCTGGCAGTATTTCAACAAAAGTTCCAACCAAGTACTTTAACAACTGCGACACTTTGTGGAGCAAAGGGGAGGGCTGGAGTATGGAGAGCATATAGAAAGAGTGTTGAAAGTGCAACTGAAGTCAAGAAGTAGTATAAAAAAAAAAAACAAAACAACACAGAAGATGATTGCCGGAAAACGCTGAATTAAGATTCACTGCCTAGAAAAATGCACAAAAAGAATCACACAAAAGTTCCACACACAAACCTAGTGAGCAAAGAAAAACAACTTGGAAAAAACAGCAGAATCCAATTTCACTGATGTACGAGTACCTACAAAGGAACAATATGCTTCAATGGTTTCCAAGCTGGCTGGGTTAGTGTTGCGATTTGCTCAGACACAGTGATGCATTCAGCACACTTGCATCGGATATTTACATTTTTTTCCCCCCTGGATATAAATGTATTCAAAATGACAAAAATCAGGACTCTGTAATAGTTTTGTGGATACCGATCGATACCACCTTGTTCAAAAAGAAATGTTCATTTATTGAAAAATATTAAGTAAGAAAAGTACGAGTTAATTCACCCAAATCAATATTGTCGCCTTCAAAGTAGTCCCCGTCGGCTGCAACGCACTTATGCCAGTGCTTGATCCAGTCACGGAAACCTTTCTGGAACACGGTTTTTGGTATGGCCTTCAGAGCGTTCACCGATTTTTCCATGACCTCTTCTTTGCTGGTGAAACGCGTTCCAGGTCAGGTGAATTTGCCGGCTGCTGGATGGTTATCGTGTTGTTTTTGGTCAAAATGTCACGAATAAGATTTGGTTGTTGCCACAGCTGCGGTCTTTTTTGGCAAATTGCTTCACGTAAACATCTCATAACGCCCAAATAATACTGTTTATTGACCGTTTGACCATCTGGAAAAAATTCATGGTGAACTACACCAGTGTAGTCCATGAAAACAGTGAGCATCGCCTTCTTTTTTGACTGAAAACGACGTGGTTTCTTCGGTCTCGGTTCGTCTGGCGACCGCCACTCACTCGCCTTATGCCTGGTTTGCGTGTCATACTCGTATACCTATGTCTCATCACCAGTAATGATGGATTCAATGAATGATTCGTCGTTTTCGACCATTTCCAGCATGTCTTTCGCGATAGCAACTCGGTCTCTTTTTTGCATGAAATTGAGTTCTTTCGGTACCAACTTCGCAGCGACACGTCTTAAGCTCAATTCATTCTTCAAAATATTCTGAACGGATCTAATTGAAATGCCAACGTCCTCTGCTATCTCTCTAATCGTCAATTTGCGATTTTTGACCAACATTTCTTTGATTTTTTCAACGTTTTCTTCGGTAATCGAACACGATGGCCGCCCGGTACGAGGGTCGTCTTCTACTTCGTCTTGGCCACTCACAAATCGGTTAAACCACTTGTTTGTCTTTTGATACGATAGAGCAGAGTCACCGTAACATTTCACCAACATTTTACGCGTATCGGCGCAGTTGAAACCATTTCTCACAAAAAATTTTATAGAAACTCGTTGGTCAATTTTTTTTTCAATCGTAAAAATCGCAGACACGAAAAAAGTTGCTGTAAACAAAACACTGTCACTTTACCAAACGTCAACGAGAGACGCTGATATTTGGCAGCCTTGTCAAAGACACATGTGGCAACCTATTAAATTTCGAATCGGATAGTTAAGTCCGGTTCACAGTGTGAATGAACCTTTCTTTTTGAACAAGGTACAAGGTGGTTCGTCTCTAAAGAATTTTAAAATTATGCTGATGTTTTGAGTCAACTTTTTTTGAACATTGGATGAACAAAGCTTATCTTCTTTGGATGCTTTGTTTTTCAGTTAAAAGCCACTTCTATTTTATTAAGGTTTTCCTCCTATATCTCTGCTCAAATTTTTTCGGATCGGAGATGGATTGTTTTTCTTTTGTTTTCTCTTATCGGAATTGCTTTGAAATTCGTATTACTTCGATTTTTGTAGATCCACGCATACTGCGCAAAGCCGCGTTCATAGCGACGCACAGTGGCGACATCTGGTATTTCTCGTTACAAAAATCATAACTTTGGAACGAATTGCGATATCTTTATGAATTTTGTTTTTTGCTATGGACAGAAAAACAATACAGCTTTTACTGCACAAAATTTTATTTGAATTGAATTGATGGTATTCATGGTCAAATTTAGACTTTTTAATAGATAGGAATATGAAGTTCTTCATATGAGTGGTATTTTAGAAAAAAATTGTTAAAAACGTGAATTATGATTTATTTATGGTTGCTGAGAACATATCCTTAGTTAATAAAAATTTTTAAAGGAAAACATTTTTTTTTACACTGAAAAAAAATTGTGCGAAAACTTTAAAAACACCGGAAATGTTTGGTTTTCTAAACGAAAAAATAAACAGCTCTTAAATTTCTAATTTTCATTTAAATTGACGTACAGGACGCTAAGGAATTAATTTTTGAATGTAAGCTTTCTTAAGAGTAAACAAATCTATAAAAACGAAATTTTCAGTATAACTATATTTATTAGAAAAAAATTCCAAAAAAAAAAAATTTATTATAACATGCAGTTTTATATGAGTACCTAAAATTTAAAAGCCTGAAACCTAAATATTTTGGAAACATTCATCGATATTTATATAACTATCTAATAAATCTAACAATTCCGGGGAATATCGTTTTTTCAATTCACTTTGAGTTCACACATGCCTTAATGGTGAAATCTTCGGATCTGTTGATGCGGCCAATATATTGAAGGAATCTTGCAGGTAGGTACTCGTATTTAGGTATTTGTATTTTTTATAGTCCTTAATTTTTGGATTCTTGAGCTTCTTCGAACAATTCTCCAATTGGAAACGACTGATATTCTATGATGTCTGCCGTGCGTCAGGACTTTATGCAGTGTAGTTTTGAACATTTTTTCAGGATATTTTTTATAGATTTAATCGGCTGTTTCTGTTGCATATATCTCATACTTTTGTGGGTTAACGTTTGCGTTGCATTTCAAGACATTGACAATAACTTGCAACCTTTTGATGATCTCTCCGTCAACACCCGTTATCTCTGCGGTTATCTAATTTCAATCGAACAATGTCCTAGCTGTGTTTCCATCATTCATATTTCCAAATCCTTGTAGCGGTTGGTGAACTCTTATTCCAAGTTTATTGCGGAATTATTCCTGAATTATTTTTTCCTCGCAGCTTGCTTGTCCTTATTTGCAGTGCTTTCATCAAAACTTTTGCCAATTCGTGGAAGAGTGTACGAAAGATTAAGGATAAATTCCATACATCTTATTCTTGCATGTAATGGTGATATTCCGTATTTGTAATTTCCTCATCTTCAATGTTTTTGGCGGTGCTTTGAAATTTGCTTTGGGTTTTTTTACAAGAACGCTTAAGCCGACGCTTATTGAGCTTATTTTTTAAAGGGTCCTTCAACAAGAGGTGTCACAAAAAAAAAAACAGTATTTTTCTGAAAAGAGCTGACAATTTTATTTTAATCCAAAATACAAGCTCTGAGGTTAGTAGTGAAACACAATATCTGCCAAATGTCGGCCGCTGCTGTTCTTGCATATGGGTATTCTTTTGATGAAATTTTTAATCACATTTTCGCATAATTACGACTGTTTCTCGCGAATAACAGTCTAATAGTTACTGTCTTTGTGTGTTTGAATATTTTCTGGAGAAACAGCGTAGACTTTAGCTTTTACGTAGCCCCAAAGAAAAAGTCCAATAGTGTTAAGTCGCAAGATCTCGGCGGCTAATCAAAGTCTCCATTTCGAGAAATAACACGTCCAGAAAATTTTTCACGCAATAGAGCCATTGTTTTACTGGCTGTATGGCCTACGGTGCCGTCCTGCTGAAAATTAACGTCGCCCACGTCCATAGCATCAATTTTCCATTCACTAAAACGGTCGCATCAGCATCATTTTCGAAAAAATGGCCCAATAATATCGCTACTCCAAGCACCGCACCAAACTGTCACTTGTTGTGGATGGAAAGGTTGTTAGAACTTTTTCTCTTGGTTTTCGGAGCCCTAAATGCGACAGTTTTGCTTATTCACGTACCCAGGCAGATGAAAATGAGTCTCATCACTCTTTTGTTTGAGAAATCATGATCTTGTTCATTCATTTCCAGCACTCAATCAGCGAATGTACCGCGTTTTCCATGGTATAAAGGCTTCAATTCTTGTGTCAACTTTATGAAAAATACGATATCTTTATGTAATATCTTAATTCCAATATCTTTATACACAATACGGTGCAAAGTGGCTGTGGATAGGCCTGTGATCGTCTCAAAATGGACAAACTTGGGTTTTGCAGGCACACTCTCACCTATAGCTGCTATATTTTCAGTTGACCTAACCGAACGAACACGAGTTGGGGTCTTTACATTACAAACTTTTTCCAAAAGTTTGAATTTATCGATTAATTTCATTATAGCTGTGCGAAAAGGCGTTTGATGATGGCCAAAACAGTACGAACTTTACGAATAGTGTTGACAATATTTTCACCGTTTTTGTAGTGATTTTAAACTATTTCATTGCATTGTGCGAGTGTGTAACGATTCATATATGAAACCTCCTAGTTTTTCTTTCTCAAACGTCATTGAATGACAGTTGTATGTTGCTACCTGAAGAAAAATTTGGGAAACGACAAGTCTTTTTGCAAGGCTCTTTACTTGTTTCTCTGCTGATTTTCATTTTGTCCTGTGCTTAAGAAGTAAATATATTTTTTCTCGTTTAAAATTGCTCTGTACAGATCACTGTGCTTCGCTTAGTCTTAATGAAATGGAGAACATTTTTTTTTAAGAATTTGCAACTCTGTTACATCGATGCCTATGAGCTGCCTTGAAAAAAGCATTAAAGTATTAAAAACCATTTCAATTCATGCATACAGAATGCCTTCCTTTCAACCAGTCACAGGCAACCAACCAACCAACCAAACATCCAACCAACGAAAGAAACAACCATCAACCATCCAGTGAATCGTCTGTCGTCGCGACTACGTCGTTACGCTGTACGTCGTTCATGTTGTCGTCTGTCGGTCGTGCCATGATAATGGCATTGGCAATGGCAATGGTAATGGTAGCACAAACGCAAATCCCACACTCCACCAGCAAGAGTAACCCGTGAGTTTTTCAAGACCATAGCCTGTAGATAATACTTGGACTTGGTTGTGTTGACAATAATGATAATGATAATGATGATGATGATCGAGGGGCTATGCACGACGTAAGAATCAAGTCGGCCGATTGTCCGGTCGGTCGGCCAGTCGTTTGGTTATTTGGTCTTACTTATTGTCGTAGCGTCCCAAAGCTTTAACGTTGCGTTCGTACTGCAGGCACCCTTTTTATACACTCGCATTATCAGAACCGTGTGGAACGAAGAGTTGTATGTAGCTGGAGTAGGCAAAAGGAAACAACAACAACAACAAAAACCAACAACTTCAACACCAGCACCACCATCATAAACAACAAAGTTGATTTGGCAGGCATTAAAAGAGGCTTGCAAAAAAAAAAAAGAAAAAGCATTTCAACATACAATGAATTGCGTGAATATAAACCGTGGTGGTAATAGCAGCAGCAGCATCGGAATCGGAATCGTTATAATAGCGAAAATGCAAAATAAAATTTATAAATACATATAAAAAAAAAAAATATGAAATGAAACCACGTCGAGTTGTTTTTATAGATTCATATACTTAGTATGGATAAATGAAAGGAACGACGAAGGATAGATGGATGGAAGGATAGATGGATGGAAGGATAGATGGATGGATACATTTGTAAGTTTGCTAGGTAGGAATTGCAGATGAATTCGTAAAGCATAAACAAAAATAAACGCAGAGTTGTAAAAGTTATATAAGCAGATGAAAGATTGAAATATAAAAAAATGCCAACATTTTTTTTTTTTTTTTGGCAGCTGGATGTATGATGAATGTGCTTGCAAGCAGAGGGCGCACCAATACCACCAGAACAGACCTATAACAGATGAAATTCATAGCACATTAAGCGGACTACAGTTGGTCTGTTGATTCCGACTATAGCACTGAGCTATGCAAAGCGTTTTTTTTTTTAATTTTACCGTACCGATCTTTTATGACTAACTCATAAACGATTATCAAAAATAACGGTAAGATTTAAATGATCTACACATAAATTTTTCAATAACTTTTTTAACTGGGTCATGATCATATTTTTCAATAAGTTCCTCTATAAAGTCACGATCACCTTCATAAAGAATTAAAAAAAAATATATATGCAAATGCCAAAAAGTGACAGAATAATAAAAATATAAAATGTAGAACGGATATAGGATGTAGGATATAGGATGTTTCTTATATTTTTCCTCAATGTCCGACTCCATACGTTTTCTTACTGCTTCAGTTCTTAACACGAAAAAGCACACCAACAAAAAGCAAGACAGGTAAGCACTATTTTATTCCATACACAAATCTATCGCTTCTAGTATCTTACTTAATGTCTGTGTGCTTTTTCGTGATACAAAATTAAGGATTTAATCTATACATACTGTGGTCGGCATAAATATTTTGAATTAAGCTGGCATCACACTTGCTCTCTGAATAAAATCAAATGGTAAACGATTCTCTATTGCTGTAATAAATTATTGTAAAAACATGATGTGAGGAATTTAAATCTGAATAACCGAAGTCATTTAAGCCACGGTTTTTGAGGTAGTAAGTCTTTCATTACAAAAGAAAGAATTTCCTGGCGGCAAAAGTATTTTGACGTTGATGCAAGTAACGATTTTGTAACTATTATCTAAGTATTTAATAAGAATTCAACTTTATTCAAATGTATTTTGTTTTTTTTAGTTATTTTTTTATAAAATGCAATCTTAGAGCAGCATAATAGTAGTATTTAAGTCAAATAACCATGCACCGAGTTACATTCAGATACTCAGATACAGATACAAATTCAGTGAAAAGTGATTTGTCACGTTCTGGCAGAAAACGTTAAACAACACTTAAAGAAGACCAGCTTATTGTACCAGAGTACGCAAAGAGACCTAAAGAGAGGGTTTAACTCCAAAAAGCCATGAATTTCAGATGAAAATTTTATCTCAGAATCCAGTACGCGAAGGCACAATTCGCAGACTTTTAAAAGAATTCAAATTCGGTACATATTCCTTCAGAAAAATACCGTGTATAACGCCGGCAAATAGATTCAAACGACTCAAATTTGCCTAAGATTTTCTCCGTAAGACTATGAGCTTTTGGAACCGAGTTTTGTGGACTGATGAAAGTACGTTTGAGTATCATGGCTCACCTAACAGATATATGACCAAAATCCAAAGAAAACACGAAAAGAAGAAGTGGTGGCCATGGTGGCGGATCAGTAATGTTCTGGATCAGCAATTTCCTCTTGTGATCATGGTGATTTGGTTCCAATTGATGGAACGATGAACCAATACAAATATTTGGATATCTTAAATGATTATACATTTTCATCTGGTGAATAACTTATTGGTGAGTCATTTATTTTGCAACAAGATAGTGCACCATGTCTCAAAAGTAAGTTTATAATGAACTTTTTGAATCGAACTGGCGTAGATGTTTTAAACTGACCACCACAAAGTCTTGATTTAAACGTTATAGAAAATTTGTGGGCCTGGGTGATTCCACAATAACTCATGTTACGATTTTACTATCTATGTTATCCTCAAAGAAATTTAATTAATACATAAAACAAAGAATGTGTGTATAATTTTATTTAAATTTTCTGCGTTTTTTGTAATTTCTTTAGCAATGAATGGTAACTCACGTTACATTTGGTGACTTTTGTTTTCGAGTTAGTATGAACTGGAATAATAGTCTATTCTGTTAAAAGTAAAAGAACCAAATAAGTTAAACACCAAATAAGTTTTTATTGAACGTTAACAAAACGAGATCCCACACAGTTTTCCGGCATTTGAAAACAATTTTTTTTTTAATCCGAATTAAATAATGGTCACTCACGTTACACAGGTTATGGTAACTAATGTTACAATTTATTCGAACCATAATTTTGGACACTAAAAGAAAAATTTGGAAAACTTTAAAATAAGCCTAACATATTTCTTTTATAACAAACAACGGGCTGTCTGAGCTGAGTCTGATTCATCAGATTTATGTACTGTGTGATATATTTTTGAAGCGAAGCTTTTTACTCCTCGTTCTGTGATTTGCTTGGAGTGAAATCTGAAAAATTTTCGACAGATTTTTTCTTGGAAATTTGATGGTTTCTTTGTTGCTAGTGCTTATTACAACAAGAAATTTTAATACTTTAATATTAAATAATAAAAATATTTTTGGCCTGCCCGTGGGATCGAACCCACGTCCTCTTAAACAAGAGTCCAATACACTTTCCACTAGGCCACAAAGACGTGATAGAAAAGGTTGTTAATTCAATACTAATTATAACAGAAGCTATGCTGCAGTAGATCGTCACCATCAATCAATAGATAGAGGATTGTGTATTTGCTATGTTACTACTATCAAAAATTTGCTTTTATTTGCCACAAGGTCTCTCCAGCATCGGTTTCTTTGTATTGTGAATGCGTTTGTGGTGCTGTTGGCATAGAGTGTAAATTATTATCTAGAGATTGCATCAACTCGCTAAATCTCTGGCATGTGTTAACAGAGTTATTTCACTTAAAAACATGAAGAAAAAACTCTGTTAACCTCTGTTAACACATGCCAGAGATTTAGCAGAGTTGATGCAATCTCTAGATAGTAATTTATACTCTATGGTATATGTAATTGGCGTGGAAATTTCACATTCAACAATAAAAAAATAAGCAGTTAATATGTTTTCTGTATATATGTAATTTATTTTATGTTATTTTAAATTTTTGAATTTAAAAGTTAATTTATTTACAAGAAAAAATTATTAAGCTATCAAATCTATGTAACTGCAAAAAGCTTCGCTTCTCTCGTGTGTCCAACGACGCACCTGTGTTTTTTTTTTTCTTTTATTTTCTTTTAACTCATTTGATTCTGGTATGAATTCGGTTTTTACCACTCCGTTAACAGTATACACATGGGCGTAGCCAGAATTTTGTTCATGGGGTAAGGGGGGGAAAAAAGGGGAAGAGGGGGTGGCAAAAGTTATTTTTTCATGTGACTGATAAATAAATAAAAAATGTGTCAGCCGTATATGTATTTTGCCTGTTTGTTTATACTAGAGTACGCCAGTGGTCGAAATTCGACCTTTTCGCCATACCACCCCCGAGCGACGCCGGGTATTTCAGCTAGCATTTTTCTTTAAAATCTATTCGATGCACTCCTTCTCCCTACTCTGATTCATTTAAAAAAAGTCATCATGATCAGTTGCAAAACACCCTGCATGCCATACCACCCCCGATCAACGCCGGGTATTCCAGCTAGCAGTGGTTCTCCCTACTCTGATTCATAAAAAAAAAATCATCAAAATCTGTTGAGAGACACAGGTGAAAATGGTACTGAACTGATTTGCCCTCGCCTATTTATATATAGATACTAAACTACCATATAATCAGTAAATCGTGTCAAATACTCATATTTTATTTTGAGCCTACCATGTCACATTTCACTATCTCTATATATATAGAAATTACGTGTATGTTCGTGATGGCTAAACTCAAAAACTACTGCACCGATTTTGACCAAACTTTATGTACATGCTCTATGGGGCGTGAGGAGTGTTTCTGTGTAGTTTGAAGTTCGTCCGACAGATGGCGCAATATTTAGTTTTTTTGTGTTTTTGCACCGTAACTCAAGAACTACTGCACCGATTTTGACCAAACTTTATGTACGTGCTCTATGCGGCTTGAGGAGTGTTTCTGTGTAGTTTGAAGTTCGTCCGACAGATGGCGCAATATTTAGTTTCTTTTTGTTTTTGCACAGTAACTCAAGAACAACTGCAGCAGTTTTGACCAAACTTTAATTAATATCTAAATACTTTATATTTTATCACTATAGGGGCAGCGAAGCACACCGGGTTCAGCTAGTATTAAATGAAAGTGAAGCGTTTGCTTGACTCGGACTAGAAATGAGACTATTTCTGAAATATAATGCCTTTGGGAGCAAATTCCGGCAGATATTCTGAAAAATCTTGTGGAATCGGTACCTAAGCGCCTTTAAAAAGTAATAGAAGCTAATGGCGGATATATTTTTTTATTAAATTGTTAAGTTTTCGTATTAATTTTTCTAATATTAAAGTTTAGTTTTGCATATAATTGAAATGTTAAAATAATTATGCCTTCTTTAAAATTAATTTTTTTTTTTTTAAATATGTTATCCTTAAAAGTTATTTTTAAAAAATTAACACATTTTTGGTTACATTTAAAGCAAATAAAAATATATTAATTCGAGTTTTCTCAAACTATTTTATACATTAAAAATATTTGCATTTTCTGTTCGTTAAAATAATTATGCCGACCACTGTATAATAAAGCCGTAACGTTGAAAAAAAAAATTGGTGTATTAAATATTTTTTCATATTCTTATGGCGCTGGACATTTAAAATGATGGCGAATCCATTTAAAATTTTAAAAATTTTTGGCTGTTATCACATCACGCGAAAACCATTGGACGGTTTTATATACAACTTGGCATGTTAATTCTACCTCCGGCCAATATATGGGATATTTTTTATTCCGCAAAAAACTCTCTTCATAAAAAAGACTGATTTACAAAAAAAAAAAAAAAAAAATAGAGAGAAATATGATCAAAATTGGGTTGAAAATTTGAAATATACAAAAATAATGTACGAATGAATTTTTGCCCATTAAGGGGACTTTCCTCATTGGAAAGGCTCAAAATATACTTAATATATAAAACATACTTTGAAGAGTAGTCAGGATTTTCTTTTTTAAGTGAAACGACTTAAGCAACGTGTTATTCAGTGTATAATTGTCATTGGCAAATTTTGAATAAAGTCTTCTATAGCATTCATTTACAATGCGAAGAAGCTTCAACTTATCTTTGTCGCTGGAAAATTGTGGATTGGTATCCCATATTTCGTGATCGTCATCCAAAAACGATGTGTCAATCTTGAAGCTCCCAAAATACTCTCTGGTATTGCTGCTTACAAGGTCTTCTTTGTTCTCTTTGCTCTCCAGAACTTGAAAGAAGAATGTCGGTGGGTCGCATATTCTCGGCCTCACAAAGATTCTTTAGTGCAATTAGCATGTGTCTCTTGGTTTCGAAGGATACCTTTTCATCGAAAAATGCCAGAGCTACTAGTTCCAGACTCAAATAGTGCAGATGGCTTGCTAGATTCTCTGCAGTCTTGATCAATAATTGTTTGTTGCTGTGGCTTACAAGTTTCTATAGGAGCTGCAGGTCAAATAGAGGGGCACTCAGGGGCATTGGTGCTGTAAGCCATGGCTCGATGAAAACGCAGAACTTGCGCAGGGATTCTTCTTTAGCTGAAATGAGCTTGAATTGGCCCCCGGTTTTTTTAATGAGACACCAGCTGACCAGCAGAAAGCACTAGCAGAAAGATCAAAACTTATTCTTCTTTACCGAACCGGAACACGTTATGAAGGCAGACTTCACCACTTACTCTAGAATGTGATCTAATCAACTTCTCGAAAATCACACAGGCTCCTGCTTTGACTTCTGTGTTCGAGCTGGTCGTGTCACAGCACATGCCTAAAATTCATTCTTTAAGATACAAGAATTGGTTTTTTTTTTTTTCTTGTACAAATTGCCCAATTTTTATAATTTTTTTCATAGAAATCTAATTTTCTATGAGATATGAGATTTCGTGCATTTGAAAAATGTATTGAGAGGCATCAAAAACAATTGTTTTTTTCTTAATTATATTATTCATGACAACTCCAACATATGACGCCAAAGTTGTCTCCTGCAAAACCGCGCTTTGTGCGATGGACAGGATATCTTTGACATTTGATTTAAGCCCAAAAATTCGCCAGCTATACTCCGTTTGCTAGCTGCAGTTGCGGCAAATGAATATTAAGTTGTCTCAAACGAACAAATAATGAAAAATATAGAAAAAATTAAAAAAAAAACGAAAGAATAACGAAACGCAATACAACGCAATGCATTTTACAAACAATATCATTGGTGAATTTTAACAGTGCACCAAATATATTGGTTTTTGGTGCGCTGGAAGAGCACTGAACTTCAAACCGTGAAATCACCGGTTCGATCCCCACAGCTGGAACTTTTTTTTTTATTTTTATTTGTATAATTAACGAAAAAGAAAAACGAAATGGCCATTTCAGCCCTTGAAAGGACTTTGAACGAGCTTTTTATGATCAATTGTGTTGTGCTTGTTGTAAAATGTTTGAACATACTCGTAACAAGGCACAAGGCTTATGCCGACTCCCAACGGCTTCTGTTCTTAAGAAGCTTTTCATGACAAATTTTACACTATGAGGCCATTGCCATTGTCTTCAGAGGGGGGGGGGAAAGGCAGAACAGAAAAATGAATTCAATTGAAAAAACATTCTGTGTCAGATGCGATTTTAGCCTGGGTTCTATCATATACAAGCCACTCAACTTAACCAGTATGCCACGATCAATTATAGTGTAAATATTGAATTAACAAAATATTTTTTTATGTAATTTTTGTTTTGTATTTCTATTAAAATACTCTCTCTCTTTTTGTTTGCTTTTAACAGAAGAAGTTCACTTTTTTACTGTTTACACGCTCCGCATTTGCCTGATAACCTCGGCTCAAAACATAAAGTATCAAAATATCAAAAAAAAATATCAAAATATAAAACTTTTTTGGAAAAAGTTAACTAAAGTTGGATGAGAGATATCGCTTGTTGGTTTTCATGGAAAGGTAAAGAAAGGATGGAATTACTTAACAACAAATTGGCTCTGGAAAATTCGGAGATTGCAAGATTGAAAAAACCTTTTCGTGTCTAACAACCTTAAGTGCCTTTTTTGTTACAAAAAAATTATTAAACGTGGTGAAACCATTAGTTTTGGATACACGTATGATTTCAAGGCAATGTGTATTTTAGTGTTCACCTTAATCCCGACTTCACTAATTTTGCATTCCATTTAATATTCTTTTCCATTCTATATTCCAAATTTTTAACGTTATCATCTCTAAAACTTAGAATTCTACCGAATTTTGTAACTCCTGCACTCTAAACAAGTCAGCCCGATATTTGCTACCCTGTTTGAGCATGACATAAATAAAAAAAAACTATGCTACTACTCTTCCTATTTCCTTTTCCATATCCTTATACTCATATATTTAAATATGCCTATATATATGCATCCTTACTCAGTCATGTAAGCAAAAATGTAACTCATATAAAATTTATAGAACAAGTATTTCATCCATCGGTACATTTTTAAGATTCCCGCATGACCCCGTTAACATCCAGAATTTTATAAACAACAGGAATAACTACGAAATGGATTCGAATTGGTATTGGATATGGTGTTATTTTTTATTTTTTTTTTTTGCTGTTGGCAATGACAACACAATACAGCAGTCTCAGCAACAGCAGCAGCTTCCTTCCGAACTCCTCGTATTTCACAAAAGCTTGGACTATTTTTTGTTTTGCTTGTTAATTTTTGCTATATAGCAACATCAGTTGAAGCCAGATTTTGTAGTATGGCTGGATGCTCGAATTGATGAGGGATTTCGTGTTGTCGTGTCGTTTTTATTGTTGTTGTTTTTGTTGATGTTGTTTCATTATGTATGGCTTGAGTGCGCTTGAGCCAGAGCCAGAGCCTGGGTTGGAATATTGCGAATTTGAACATTTAGAGTTTATTTGTTTTTGTTTTTGCACTTCTGCTATACAGCCTACACGATTTTTATATGTATACATATGCTTTTTGTTTGAAGCAGTAGTGAAAAAACAAGTATACATATATATATATATATATAATATAAATGAACGATGAAACCTTGAAAAGGAAAAAATAATAATAATAAATGTGGACCTAAATTTAGTACCGTCCGATACAGGGTTGGGCTAACTCATTAAAATTATATAAGCTCGGGCTCATCAGATTAAATGATCGTATTGATGATAAGTTATCACTTCTTGTCAAAATCAGTTAGTTTGATTTTTTGTTTCAGAAAAAATAAACTTTTATGGGCCTCACTTGAATACCGAAATCTCAGAGAAATCTTCAAAGAAAGTTCAAGACATTAGTCTTAGAAAATTAAGTTTGGAGCAGTGCACGAAAATAAATGTAACGTAACGCATTTTAAACCAGAAGCGCCGGTCATTTTTTTTTAAAGTCAAATTTTATTACGAAACTTTAGTCTTCATGGGTTTTTAAACACTTTAGTTTTCCCGGAATCGGGTGTTGTTTTGTATGTATATGTTCTGAATTTTGATGGCATCCTGAAAATACCTCCCAAAGAGGTAGGCTAGGAACAATATCCGTTTGCTGCCATTTATACACACGTTTTATTTCTATCGGCCTTGGCTCTTCAACTCTTTTGCGCTTGACTAGGTCTGTAAAGCAATAGTGTCGTCTGTTATATTATTATACCCATGTTCTGCCTCTGCACGTAGCTGACCACTTGGCAAGTTCTTGAAACACACATTATCTTCATCGCCACTGTCTTCATCCGTTAGATCATTGTCAGCGTTTTTGGGGGTGCGATGTAAATATTATCCAAAACCTCCTCATCACTCTAGTTTTTCAAGCTCTTCCAAAATTTCGTTGAGATTGAACGGCTTTCGGTTTAAATTACTGCAAAAACACACACAAATTTTATTTATTTTTATTACAAAAGTAGTATTTTTTGGAAATGTTCTTTTAAATGGATAGTGTAGTGCAGCCATATAGCAGGTTGTTCAAAGTTGGCTCGAACCTCTTCCGTACAACGACTTAATTGAAAAACACAAAAATGATTCTAGCATCAATTTTGCCCACGCTGTTATGCAAAAAGAAAAACATGTTCACGTAAAAAAACATAAACAACATTCAACTGAAGTAAAGGGTGATAAAATTTTAATTTAAATGTGAACCACACCTAAACGTCAAGTTTTTTTCTGCATTTCATTTGACATTTCTCAATTTCAGACTAACTCAATTTGAACCATGGAAAGATACACAATCGAACAACGCGTTAAAGTTATTCAGGTTTATTATGAAAATGGGCGTTCAAATCAAAATGCATATCGTGCACTTCGTGATTTTTTCGGTCAATTTAATCGTCCAAATGTGCGTACAATCGGAAAAATCGTATAAAAATTTGAGCAAACCGGGTCTGTAGGAGATGTGAAAACACCAGTGCATGCTCGTACAGCTCGTACTGCAGAAAATGCTGCTGCTGTTCGCGATAGTGTGGCTGAAGACCCGTCCACCTCAACTCGTCGTCGTGCCCAACAATTGCACCTCTCACGCTCGTCGTTGATGAACATTATGCATCAACATTGGAAGATATGAATGTGAACGATATGTGGTTTCAACAGGACGGTGCCACTTGCCACACAGCTAACGAAACAGTGGTTCTTTTGCGCGACAAATTCAATGGCCGTGTTATCTCACGTGGTGGCGATGTCAATTGGCCGCCAAGATCATGTGATTGGATCATGGATTGGGGTTATTTGAAAGAAAAGGTGTACGTCGATAAGCCAGTAACAATTCAAGAGCTAAAGAATGAGATGATTCGGCACATTAACGGCATAGAACCTCACTTATGCCTCAGTGTCATCGAAAATTTGGACCATCGGATGGAGGTGTGCCGCCGAGGTCGCGGCGGCCATTTGGCCAATATTTTGTTCCATACATAATTGAACTATACCAATATTATCATAATAAAAAAAAAAAATGACAATAATTTCCTAAATAATTTATGTTTTATTCAAAATCAACATCGGCCCTTAAAATTTAACCACCCTTTAGTAATAGTAGTCTGCTTCTGCATTTCGTTGTAGAAAAGTCTGAAAATGTAAGCCTGAGAATGTAAAGTTTCTTTTAAACGCCCCTTGTTAGGCTCCTCATATAGCCAGGAAACGGGAAAAATGTTGAAAATAAGGCCTTGTACGGTTCTGTAGGTTTGTTTGACCGCTAATCGGCCTAAGTTAAAAAGTTTTTATTTTTACACGGAAAATAATGTGTTTCAAGAACTTTTCATAAATCTCGTGATCTTCGATCTTAGTTCTTAAGTTCAAACCTCGCAACGTTCTAGGCGCGGTAAGGACAAGTTCTTGTTAACAATTTCAAATCTATATTCACGCACGCCCGAAACGAAAATGTTTATAAAATTAGAGAAATATAGAGCATCTGTGTTGCAAGCGCATCTGTTGCAGTAAAAATGTTATCGAATGGTCAATGCGAACATTCAGACCTAGCAGTAAGAACCGATCGAGCAAAAGAGTTCTGACCGCAATGTTTCTACACACACAGAGGCGAACCTAGCGAAATATTGCTCGTAGAACTAACAAACTTTTTTCAAAACTAGAAAACACTAAATGTATAATAAAAATGAAAACTTTATCGGTTGGCTTTGAAATAAATTTTTTTTTCTAAAATAAAAAAATTCAAAAAAAAAAAGAAGTTTGGAATAGAAAAGCCTATTTATCGGTAATTTGTGTATTTAAGGCACGACGCATCGTCAAAATTACTAAAAAAAAAATATTATATTGATATTTATAAAAAATGATCCAATTTCACCCATTAAAATAAATTTGGGAAAAAAATTACTTCAATTCCCTACCCCATAAAGTTTAAATTTTTATTCTAAAATTAGTGTTTTCTTATTTTGAAAAAAATTTGTTAGTTCTGCGAGCAATATTTCGTTAGGTCCGCCCCTGTTTCCACTTAAATATACTCCTAGCTAGAATTGTCGAATAAATAGAGAAATAAAAGCTACACTGGAAGTTGACCGTTTCAGTAATTATTGAAACAAACAAGATATAACTCCAGCCAGAAAGAGATGTGCTCGGAACTTTGTTGCTTGGAAAGACAAGACTATTTAAAGCTTAATATAACTACATATTTCTTCACATACCGGAACATAGAAATAACATAATTTCCATTTCCAATTTCCTGTTACGCAAATTTTGGTTTTGCTGTTTTATTATTACTGTATGACATATTTTTTTGACACTAATGACTTGCTGTTATATGTAACATTTCTTAGTATTTTTTTAATACCTTATTTCTCAAAAGCATGATTTAGGACTACTTTTTAATAGGTTTATAATGTTTTGTCAGAGTAATTAAGTCTAAGTTAAGTATAATATTGTGTTTCGTGCAGAGCCTTTTCTCCAGACGAGCTTTTTAGGGAAAGTCTTAATTTGATCAATTAGAATTTTAGAGCAATTGCAACATTTTCAACCAAATGTAGTGCTGCATCCAGTACTAGCATCTGTGATGAAATTTCCATATTTGAAATTAGCCCACCTTTGCTGTTACAGACTGTTTCTTCCGGACTCAATCAATAATATTATCAGGAAAAGACTAGAATTTTTAAAATTCAATTAAAAAAAAACAAGTAAGGGTGGAGCTTCGGCAGGGTACCGAAGCTAAAATAACCCCCCCCCCCCCCCGCGGCCATATTGAAGTATATTCGAAGTCCTTAGCCACGACATACACGATGACTTTCAGTTTTATATATTAACGAAAGTTTTCCTATTTTGATGACGTCACTTTGTATGGGAAGTAGGCGTTGTTTTGAAGGCGTGGTTTATGTTATATATCAAAGCTAAAGCGCAAAATTTCAAGACATTTCATTCAATTTTGTGGATTTTTAAGAGATATAACGTTTTGATTTGACGTGATGGTTTTCATTCGATTTTGCCAAATATCATAGTGGTGGTCTATGTTATATATCAAAGCCTATATGCAAAATTTCAAGACATTTCTTTAACTTGAGCAGATTTTTTAGATATTTTACTTTTAAAATAAAGCCACTTTGTATGGGCGTGGTAACCATCCGATTTTTCCAAATAGCCAGGATTAAGACTAAAGAGCAAAGCTCACCTGCCAAATTTCAAGGCATTTCTTTAATTTTTGTGGATTTTAAAGACATTTTACGGTTAAAATAAAGTCATTTTGTATGGGAGGTAGGCGTGGTTATAATCCGGTTTGGCCCATTTTCGAACTTGATCTTCCTTTTTTAAAAATCATCGTATATTTTGAATTTCATCGCGATAGCTTTAAAATTGTGGCTGTAATCGTGTCGACAGACGGACACACGGAAATCGACTCAGGAGATGATGCTGATCAAAAATATATATATTTTTCTATACCTGCCACGCCTCCTTTTTGGCGTTACAAACGGAATGACAAAGTTAATATACCCCTTACGCAGTACGCGTTGGGGTATAAAGATGAATTTCTTAAGTTGAATCATTTAAAGTGAATTCAATATAATTTTAGAATAAGCAAATGGAAAAAGCCTTGATGATTTCATTATTTTTTTTTATATGCAACTCTTTGCTATGTTTTCTTAATACATACCATATAGCCTAGTACACAAATGATTTAAAGACTCTTTACAACAACAGGAATAGGGCATGGAAGAAATACGTGTGTAGCTAAGATTCAAAGGACGATACAAAAAAAAAATTTGATAGATTCCCCCATCTTTCAAAACCCATGACGGACTTACTGACGATCCAGTTAAAACTTTTGGCATATCTTCCAATCTTTTTGAAGAGTCATTCTTAACAGATTATTTCAATCCTCAGGGAGAGTACTTTGAATATATCCGCATCCAAAGTTTCTTTGTAACCTATATCCTTCAATTCAGAAGATATTTTAAAGTATATTGGATTGACCAATGAGGATTTTGGCGCTGGAACCGGTGGTGCTCCTGCCGCAGTATCGACACAATGCAATAACATTTATTTAATAACTCAATTAACGAAAGTCAGTTTTCACTTTTTTGAAAAAAATCCCATTTATAAAAAAACGCTTGCAGGCATGATGTCAATAAATATAGGTCTATCGCTGAGCCCTCGTCGTGGGGAAGTCATAACAACTCGCCAGGATACTTTTGATAAGCTACCACAAGCAAAGCATTTGATAAGCTACCACATAATCTAATTTGATTGATTAAATCCTATTTGATGGAACAATCTTATCAAGCCAAGCTTGCTTCCCAAGTTACAATGTGAATTTTGATCAAATAGGTCATCAAAAAGAATCCAAAATGTTTTGTTCGGTTTACTCATAGGGGCTTAAGTGGAACTGACATTTTACACCTTCCTCCTTATGAGGATCACTTAAAACTATTAAAATGTCACTTTCACCCATATCGTGGAGATATTTCAATGATTTATGGATTGTGGCTTCGATTGGGATAATACTGAGAAAACTTAAAAAGGCTGTAGTGGCTGAACTCTATTGTTATTGCGTGTTAAGTTCAGTATTTGGCTGTTAATAGTGGGACATTCACAATAATATCCCCTTGTAGTACTATCGTATTATAGTTCTTTTGTTAGAGAAAATCGTCTCATGTTTTTTATAAAACTTATTTTGGATAAGAATATATGTATGATATTGTATTTACTTGATGCAAAGGCTAAGGCATCAAGTAAAGCAGGTAATTTTGTGTTACTTCAACTTGATTGTAGATATACCGTCGCTTATATCACTTTTTTATTTAACCCTAGAAAGATAACCTACGCCATAACGACGTATGCTTTTTACATGTTTTCCACTCTCTCTTCAAATAGGGCTATCTTTCTAGGGGTAATAACGAATAGTATATCATTTAGCGGTAAAGATCATTTGCATCGTTTACAATTTTAAGAATCCATATTAGTTCATAAGTATATCTTAGCTTTGGATCGCCGTAGCTCACTATAATTGGAAAACTCTCCATATTTTAGTATTTCAAATGAACTTATGTCTTATGCTTGGCGCCCTGTATTCCTCTATGAATTTTAAGACGGAATGTAAATTGAAATTACTTTCCCCTGGACACATAAAAGGATATTTTAGAAGGTTATGTTTTCATGTTAAGTAATTGAATTGTTGAATTGATATTCAATTTGAATTCAGCAGAAAAGTTTATTTAACTAGAAATATTTAGGCATTATTTTTGAAACTTTATTCTTAAAAACAATTTCATTTCAACAGATAAAGACCTCAACATTTTTCTTTTCAAATTTTTTCTTTAAGCACCGATGCTCTTGTATTCAAATAATAACTTCTCTTTTAAGTATTAATATATATTCAATTTAACAAACACCCTGTGACAAACACCATTCTACAGACTCATGCTACAGCATAATATTTTTAATTTCATGCCTGCACATAGAGAACGAAATGCATATAATGGGTTTTGGTATGTCAAGATATGTATATAATCCCAAATAATATATACAACAACATGGACGAATGAGTTTTAATGGCGAACGAAAAAGAGTAAAAAATAAAAAAAAAAAATAAACAGAATGCTTCACCGCTTGTACGGTTGGAACGTACAATAGATGGAAGATGTATGGATGAACGGTAGGACGGACAACACTTTTCTGCGATGGTAGAATGATGTTGAGTATGCTCGAGCAGATCGGTGGATGGGATTTTGTATATCTTTTAATATCTGATGTGTCCCTGCTGTGCACAAAATGTGCTACCAAATTCTGTTTTTTTTTTTGCTTGTTGCTCAAGAATTAAGGGCACGTGTAGGTCTTAAAAAAGGTTATGAACAAAAGGGTAGAGGTAGAGAGAGAGAGGAACATAGAGACTGATATTCATATACATACATATATATCTGGGTTTAAATATGCACATATAGCTATATCGGTTATATGGCATTGAATCGTATCGGAACATATATAATTACGGTATAGAAATGTACAGAAATGTAAGCTGATGCAGCAGTGGCAAATTACTGTAGAAAGAGTGTGAAGAGAAAACAGTAGAGTGGTAGTAAAACTTTTTTTATTTTTTTGCCTTTTCAAGTTTGACATTAATTTGCCAAATGATTGAGTATGTTCAGTGTTTAGTGTTCAGTGAAATGTATGTAACTTGACAGTAAAATTAAAAATGAAAAGTTAAACTGCAGCGTTAGCTTTAAGTAAGGGCTAATTTTAAAATTCGAGCGTGGTTTATTAGATCTCCTAAAAGAGATCATTACAATCAATTTCTTTACTGAACTTAATTCTAATGAGCTTAGGATAAAGGTGAAAAAGAAAAAGACTTTAATTAGAGGAAGTCGAAAGGCTTGTAATTACAATTAAAGTTTTGTGAGGATGTAAATCATCAGTGGATGTGGAATTTCTGTACATCATTGACTGATGTGTGGCGGCCGTGGCGTAGTGGGTAGAGTGTGTTGCTCATACGCTAGAGAACCATGGTTCGAATCCCACCTGATACAAAGCTTTTCACAACACAATTGAGCATAAGAAGCTCTATCAAAGTTTTTTCAAGGGCTGAAATGGACATTTCGTTTTTTTTTCGCCATTGACTGAAATAATTTCAAAATAATATATTTTTGTTATTTCCTCGTAAAAAAGTAATACTTTTAATTGCCTATTTGCTTTCAATGAACGAAAATATAAGCTTTGGTTATTATCCAGCCAATAATGACTTAATAGGTATGATAACTGCAGACAATGGCAAACCTCAGAGAGTAAAAACTGCCATGAAAAGCTTTTTGAGATCATAAGCCGTTCGGAGTCGGCATAAAACATGTAGGTCCAGTTCTCGATCATTTGTGTTCAAACATTTCACAACACACACAACACAATTGATCATAAGAAGCACGGTCAAAGTCCTTCCAAGGGCTGAAGTGGCCATTTCGTTTTTTTTTTTTAGGTATGATAACTAAAACACTGTTCCCGTCACATACAGTTGCTCACAAAATTGAGCATACACCATTAAAAGTTATGAAAAGCTTTCATTCATACAGTCTTAAAACCAGGGGTGGAATAGGCTAAAGTGATAATTGATAGTAAATAATCAAAATCGTCGCTTTTACTCCATGTAAAGTGATTATCTAACTGACAATCACTTTTTTTCTATTGATTTCATGCGACAGCTATTTAGGTGTCGTTTTCAGAAACGACAACCAAACAGCGACTGTCAACTATCACCATAGCCGATTTTACCCCAGTTTTTCAAACATTTTTTTGGCTTTTATTTTAGTTAACATATTTTAGTTAGTATATTTGATTAACAACATTAAAAAAATTAATAATACAAACATTTTTTGAACAAAAACTAAATACATCCCTATATACTTGAATCTACTTTTTTGATTGTTATCGCTATTGAGAAAATTTTGTAAACTACGATAGCGGACACAGTTTCTAATGTGATTGAGCGTTTACTCTTTTTTTTCGAGTTATTACAAAAATCGATTGCAGACGATGGATGTGATGGAAAAACTTATAGGAAAATTGAAGAAATTATTGGAAGAACACATTCTACGGTACAGAAGATAATAAACGTGAAAGTGGTGATACAAAAAAACTATAAAATAATATTGGTAGAAGCAGGGAAAAAATAATAAGTATACTAGATGAACGCCTTATTGTCCGTAAAGTTACCTTTAATCCCAAAAGAAATTTCCCGAAATTATCGTCAGAAGAAATTTCAATGATAAAACACTCGTCATCCACAACAGCATTTCGACGTCTTTAGCGTAAAAAGAATTTAAATGGCAGAGGGGCTAGGAAAAGACCTTACATTTCAAGAGTAAATACAAAAAGACGATTAGAGTTCGCTCTGGCGCATGTTCACTGACGAAACCAAAATAAATATATTTGGATCCGATGGAAGGCAAATTATTTGGATGAAGCCAAATACAGAGATACAAAAACAAAAATGCGATCAAACAATGAACCTTCCAATTTATTATAAAAACCATGGACATATTCAAATTCTTGGGTAATCTGCGACGAAATATGCGACAGTCTGCCGAAAAACTTAATCTATTTCCATTCCACAAGATGATGATCCCAAGCACTCTGCTCACATAGCACGTAAATGTGTATTGCATAACGCTCTCAAGAAGTTAAAAATGCCTGATCTCAACCCCATTTAGCACCTTTGAGATGAAGTAAAGACCAGATTGAAAAATGCCAATTCAACCAGCAAACCCGAACTTAAGAGAAAAATTGAGAAAAACTGGCGAAATATTCTATCTTTTCTATTTGTTAATAAGAAATATTATTATATTATTATGAACCCTCAATTTTGTGTCATTAAAAAAGGACGTTTTTTAGTTTTTGCTTACAAAAATTACTATTATTTTTTAATGGCTCTTATCAAATATACTAACTTAAATATGTGAACTGAAATAAAAGTTAGAACAAAATTTAAAAAACTTGTTTTAGCATTGTCAAAATTAAACGTTTTCATAATCGTTTTCATGATCAAACACTGTGCAGCCTGCACAAACAACGACTGTACACATATACAACACTAACACTAACACTAACACTAACACTAACACTAACACTAACACTAACACTAACACTAACACTAACACTAACACTAACACTAACACTAACACTAACACTAACACTAACACTAACACTAACACTAACACTAACACTAACACTAACACTAACACTAACACTAACACTAACACTAACACTAACACTAACACTAACACTAACACTAACACTAACACTAACACTAACACTAACACTAACACTAACACTAACACTAACACTAACACTAACACTAACACTAACACTAACACTAACACTAACACTAACACTAACACTAACACTAACACTAACACTAACACTAACACTAACACTAACACTAACACTAACACTAACACTAACACTAACACTAACACTAACACTAACACTAACACTAACACTAACACTAACACTAACACTAACACTAACACTAACACTAACACTAACACTAACACTAACACTAACACTAACACTAACACTAACACTAACACTAACACTAACACTAACACTAACACTAACACTAACACTAACACTAACACTAACACTAATACTAACACTAACACTAACACTAACACTAACACTAACACTAACACTAACACTAACACTAACACTAACACTAACACTAACACTAACACTAACACTAACACTAACACTAACACTAACACTAACACTAACACTAACACTAACACTAACACTTACACTAACAGTAACACTAACACTAACACTAACACTAACACTAACACTAACACTAACACTAACACTAACACTAACACTAACACTAACACTAACACTAACACTAACACTAACACTAACACTAACACTAACACTAACCCTAACACTAACACTAACACTAACACTAACACTAACACTAACACTAACACTAACACTAACACTAACACTAACACTAACACTAACACTAACACTAACACTAACACTAACACTAACACTAACACTAACACTAACACTAACACTAACACTAACACTAACACTAACTAACTAACTAACACTAACACTATTACAAACACTCAGCATGCGCAGCAACATTAAACTTTACAACTGATTCTTACAAAATAATATTTATATAAGGTTACGAACATAGTGAACGCTGGTTCAGACAGGCAGGCAGACCAGATCAAAAAATACATTAGAGCAAAAGAGATGGATAACTTAGTTTCTTTATTACTCCTGATCTGATTTGCCTGCCTGTCTGAACCGGCGTTCACTATGTTTGCAACCTAAGTCAGAATCGGCATCGGATCTTCTCTGCAGACAGTTACAAACATCAACGAGTAAAAAATGCCATGTTAAGATTATTGACAACTTGAGGCATTCGGAGTCGGCATTATACTTGTAGGTTTAATCACTAACAGCTCCGCCAGACTCCTTTTGAGGTCTAAAAACGGCCAATTTTTTTTTTCTTTCCTAAGGAGTGCAGTAAAATTTTACTTAGCCAGACTTATTTTTCTTGGTTGGTCGGAGAGAGCTGGTAGCGCTCTTTTTTTTATTATTATTTTATTATTTAAAAACGGTTTAAAATAAATACAAATTATAAAGAAAAGATAAGAATAGTACTGAATGCAGTAGCCATGATGGCTAGTGTTGATCCAGAACTAAACTAATATGTTGTACTCTTAAGACTATCTTAGACGTTAGTTAAAAAGTATTATATTATAAATATATTTTTTGAAGCGAAGCTTTTTACTCCTCGTTCTGTGATTTGCTTAGAGTAAAATCTGTAAAATTTTCGACAGATTTTTTCTTGGAAATTTGATGGTTTCTTTGTTGCTAGCGCTTATTACAACAAGAAAATTTAATACTTTAATATTAAATACTAAAAAAATATGTTTTGGTTCCCGTGGGGACCGAACCCGTGTCCTCTTAAATGATAGTCCAATACACTATCCACCAGTCCACAAAGCCTTGTAAGGAACAGTTGTTAATTCAATGTTACTTATAACAAAAGCTATGCTGCAATAGATCCTCACCATCTATCAATAGATAGAGGATTGTGTATTTGCTATGCTACAACTTACAAAAATTTGCTTTTATTTGCCACAAGGTGTCTCCAGCATCGATGTGTTTGTATTGTGAATGCATTTGTGGTGTTGTTGGCACGAAGGAAATTAGCAATGTGCGTTGACAAGTGCGTTTTTAAGCATTGAGTGTAAATTATTATCTAGAGATTGCATCAACTCTGCTAAATCTCTGGCATGTGTTAACAGAGTTATTTCACTTAAAAACATGAAGAAAAAAAAACTCTGTTAACCTCTGTAAAGTGTCAAAAAAATAGATGATATCAATAAATATGGAATCAACAAACGCATGCATGACATCGGCACGGTATCTAAAATGTTTGTTAAATTTTGTTTCGTGTGCGTTCTTTAATATATATTAATATTTATTTAATATATATTTTTATCCTCGTTCTGTGATTTGCTTGGAGTGAAATCTGAAAAATTTTCGACAGATTTTTTCGCTAGGTAGTACGCTGTTGAAGGAAAAAATTTGTTCAGTGCAGCCAAGTTCACAACCATGTGTGGAGAGTTAAAATGGAGAGTCGCTGGCATTATATGCCTGTATATGTAATTGGCGTGGAAATTTGACATTCAACAATAAAAAAAATAAGCATGAAATTGTTTTCTGTATAAATGTAATTTATTTTGTGTTATTTTAAATTTTTGTGTTTAAAAGATAATTTATTATAAAGAAAATATTATTAAGCTATCAAATCTATGTAACTGCGAAAAAGTTTCGCTTCTCTCGTGTGTCCAACGACCCACCTGTGTTTTTTTTTTTTAGTTTAAGTACTATTGAATAGGTCTTGGATGTAAGTCCCTAGTGAGTAGAAACCTTTTCGTTTTGAACTTTTTATATTTCAAATAAAGTATTCCAAAACAGGTTTCATTTATTTCGCTTCTTTTTCTCCTATTTATCATCTCATATTTTTTTCCTTCATTTTCTTGTTTCTTATTATTGTTGGACTAATCAAAATAGACGATACCTTATGATCTATATTACCCATCTTTTTTGGGTTTTTCCATTATTAATCAACTCATATAAATTTTTTTTGTTTTTTATCAAAACTTCAGCTAGACCATCCCACTTCGTTCGTTCGACTATAATTTTTGTGTTCTGCACAGTACCTCTAAAAATGTATCTGTCCGTTGTCATGATTGCAATAAAACACGTTGCACAAAATGCTGCTAGCTGCACCCTTTATTTAGTTCCATACATTGTTGGTAGTTTGCTTTTGTTGTTGTCCAAACTTCTTTTGTGTCTCGCGAATTTATGCTACTAAAACTCGGCCTCAAGGCCAATTATGTGCGAATGGGGTCTGGAGCAGACAAAGTGTTGTCGTCCGTTTGCTGCTGCTGCTGTTGCTGCTGTTGCTGCACATGGCGTGACGAATGTGAGAGGATTCATTGTTTTTGTGCCGTTTTTTTACTGTTTTTTGAATTTTTTTTTTTTTCGTTTATTAATATCGCACTTTAGTGTGGGACACAAAACACGTAAAATTGCTTCTACTAAACACAGCCAGAGCAACGAGAAATTGTAACACTTTGCTACTGAACACTGAACATCCGCATTTTTGATCCGCACAAAATCTGACTCTGCTGCAATTTGACTGTTTCAGGACATCAACAACAGTTAAATGGGCTGCGAAAATTCAAGGCAGGGTAAACAGCAAATAATCGACATAATTAGGGTTTGGAATGTTAAGAACAGCAATATAGCATTAAAATGGGGTCTCCCCTTTTGGTAATTATGTCAATTTCAACTGAGCTATGGCCCCCCGCTATAGTCGTCTGAGTGACACATAAATTGTTTCCCCAATTAAAGTGACGATCTTGTTCACGTTGTTAATTTTTTTGTTATCTTTTTGTTATGATCACCCTTTTGTTCATCTTCTTTGTTTTCTTATACGAATGCACAACTTTTTTTTGTGCACCATGACATGCCTGTTGTTTCTTTTTTTACCCTATGACACTATAAAAAATGGCGTCATTTCTTATAATGGATTTTTTTTAAAAAAAAATTTTATTTTGCTTTTCACCAAATTGCGTCGTAGTTTGTTTTGAGTCCTTTTTGCGGACCTGTTCCAAACGATGTTTATAACGACGAAGATGTTGTTGCTTAAGATAATGATGATGATGATGATAATGATGATTGTGATATAATTATTAAGACGCAGGTAGACAATAACACACATATTGCGTAATATATTTAAGGTGAAAAAATAAAAAAACAAGGAGCAGCAGGAAGAAATACAACGGAAAAGGCTTAAGCAGTAGAAAATTGAGTAGGAAACGAGAATTAAGGAATAAGCAAAAGGGAGCAGCAGATATTTAGATACTCTAAAGACTTACGAAAGTAGACCATATTGTACATATATAACGCTCTAGATATTTGTGTTCAAGGACTTTGTGTGGAATTTATGACCCAATTAGTTTTTTTTGTGGTTCTTTTTTAATTTTATCAAGGTTTTGTTCTACACTAATAAATATGTATGTATGTGTAAATAAGGATCAGTTAAATATGGGGTGTGCTTAAGCAATTTAAGTCCAGAACATAATGATTTAGAGGGAATAGTTTTTAAAAGATCTCGCGTGTTGAACTGTCATTTCACAGGTCTCGAATTTGAAAATTGGTTTCGACTTGGTTTTCTTCTTTATTTATGTGCAAAATTAATTTCTGCAAATTGGTAAAACTATTTATTGAGGAAATATATTAATACGAAGTTTAGTATGTTAAAAATGGTATGTTGAATACCATTTATGTATAGTATAGTACAGGCCCGTAGACAAAGGGGGGATTTTAGGTGTTCAAACTCCCCCCCTTAGGGTCCAGAAAGTATAAAGAAATAACACAAATGAGTCTATTAAATTCAAAATTTGATTTTTTTTTTAGATAAACTGCGATAATGATGTTAATTTTCTTGAAAACTTCACTTAATTTTTGAAAAATTTTTTTGGCCAAGTGAAAGATTAACTTTGCTTATAAAAGTTAAAATCATTATATTGGAATTCATCTCCAAGGAGTTTGTATATTAAAAAATCAGTTTCAATGCTCGAAAAGTCCCTGATATCCAGTATAATATATAAATGAAATTATGCCTGAAACGAATATAATTTTGTAAATTGAAGAAAATTAGCTTGACATTTTGTATGCCATGTCTACCCAGCAAACCATAGTTGACGACTATGTCGAAATTCCGACTAATTTGTAACTATTTCGAGCTGTCTTAAAGAAATCGTTACAATTTCGTTACGCAAATATCGGAATGTTCTGAACGAAATCGTAACAAATATTTCGCAATCTTTCCGATTTTGGAATCCGATTTCGTTACGAAATCGTCAATAATATCGTATGAAGCGGTTGACACGACTTCGTAACAAAATGTCGTAACGATTTCGTAACGAGTCTTAACAAAAATGTTACGAAAAAGTTACGATTTCGTTCAGACAGTTCGAAATAAAGGAAATTTTAATCTGTTTACATTTCAATATGTTTTACAAATAGTCGCATAACGAAATTCTGTATAAATTCGTATAAAAAATGAAACTATTCCGATATTTGCGTTACGAAATTATAACGATTTCTTTAAGACTTTAGTTATGAATTAGTCAGAATTTCGACAAAGTCGTCAACTATGGTTTGCTGGGTAAGTTTATTGTACCCAAAATTTTTAAAAAATCATTCATTTGAATGGGTTTTTTTTTCATTTTTAAAAGTGTAAAAAATACATGAACCACGAAATTTAACACATTATGGGGTATTCCAAGTAAAGCGAATGACTAAAAATTTGACTATTTTATTTTCTTGTTTTCTTGGTATATAAGACATCTAAAATTTCCAACTTGCCACAAAAATTTAGCCCTGTGCGAAGTCTTTTCCAAATAACAGGTTTCGGAAAATCACGTAAATCTAAATATGAATTTTTTCGAAAAAAAAATTCTCAATAGAAAAAATTTTTCTTAAACATTTAATACAGTCCAATTTTATAGTAATTTGATGATCTTTTAATCATGTTACCAAATGTTCATTAAAAAAATTAACAATTACAGTTTTTAAGCTTCAGCATTTTTAAAATTATTTTTATTATATTAAAAAATTTGAAAACAATTTGGAAGTTCAAAAAATTTTGTTTTCAGTTTTTTTTTTAATTTGCAAATAATTTTAATAAAAATCCACGACCGATGAAATTTTTAAATATCAAAAAATTACTGTTTCATTCTTATTATAAAAATTTATTTAGCTGAGTTATTATTTTAATATTAACATGAACTTATTTTCATGTGATATCTTATATAATAAATTGGGTATAAGATACTGGTGCTGTGCAAAAACCAGTTTTCGAATTACGGTTTTTGAAAAATAGTCTGAAATTTATATATGACTTTTATCGAAGTCGATTCCTGTGCTCAAAAAATTTTATTAAAAAAAAAAAATATATATATAGTAATTGTTATTGGAATTGAATCATGAGAAAATAAAACAGTTAAATTTTTAAAGATCTTAAAATATTTTCTTTTGAAAATTATTTAAGTCGTCAAAATCGTTTTCCAGAACAGTAACATTTTAGCCTTTAAGGATATTTCGTACTAGGGTTCACACAGTTCCAAATACTTATACAAAAGATGGGGATCAATAAAAGCGTAAGAAGGCCAAAAATAATCCAAATCTAAAGACAAAAATATTTTGTTCTCCCGTTTATGTGAAACTTCAACAGGTGAACTTAATAAAAAAAGTTGCGATTTTTCATAGCTAATTTTAATTTTGATTTCAAGAACTGCAAGAAATCTTACCTATTTCTACCTTTCAAGCTTATATTATGGTTATTTATTTTTCCATATCCTTGCTTATGGTTTTTTACTGGTATCTACTTATAGATTTTTTTTATCAAAATCCCCCCTAAGGTAAATCCTGGCTACGGGCCTGGTATAGTATAGTATATATAGTCATTATTTAAATATTACAGTTAATATATAAATAATATAAATCTTTAAGCTATTTTAAAAGTGTTTTTGCCAACCACGGCTTAAAACTTGTAACATGTTTACATGAATTTGTTTCATTATTATACAGGGTGTTCCGCAACGAAGTGTAAATATTTATGGAGGTGAAAGGTGTGAAAGGGGGGTATATTTTCACACTTTTAGAGCACATGCATGAGCACCAATGAGCAGAAATTTAGTTTTCGATTGTTTTAGGGTGAAATTAGGGCATAAGTGTTTAAGAATGAGGGCATTTTTCGACTTTTGAAGAGTTTTTCGTTAAAATACCTAAATTCAACCTAATAAAATGAGATAGATAAAACGGTATGTTGGCAGCCCTGGAATTCAAAAATTTTTCGAATAAAAATCAGAAATATTTTTCTAGAATATTATTACAGTACTGAATACATTTATACTGTTCTGGAAAATGTTCAGCCTGAAAGTATGCACATACATAAAAGGCAAGCATGTCACTGATAAGTATCAAATTTGTATGCATACTTTCAGGCTGAACATTTTTGAGAACAGTACATGTTGGGAAGAAACTGTAATAATCGTAAAAACTAATAACAGTTTGAGCGATTTAAGGTGCAGAGCATTTTGCTTGCCTTTTCTTTATTAAGAAAACATAGACTCTAGAAAATAAAAAAAAAAAATATATTTTAAAAATTGTCATTTGGACATGTTAACTACATCGAAATACTATATTTTCAAAACCGTTAGTCCTACAAAAAATAAGAAGAACATTTGTCTTCTTTGTGAAGTTATTTTTTACCGACACTGTCAGGAAAAATTTTATTTTTTTGGGCACTAAAAATGTCATTCACATTTTCCAAGGTCAGCAGCACAATTTTTTTGTCGTTTTGAAAACCAATTCGCAAAGAAGACCAATAAAAGTATAATGAAATTTTAAGTCGAATCTTTCTTAAAGTCGCTAGAAGTTGAGTTTAAGATAGATTCGGCTTAGAAGTTCTTTATTACTAAGGGCCGTTGTCTTTAAAATAAGTCCTAAACATTTTTTTGTAGGACTAACGAAATTACAATTTTTCCAAATTACAATTTTTGATTTTCTAATTATTTTTTTTTTTTAATTTTATCTTGCAAAAAAAGATATAATAAAAAAATATATGCAAATATTTTTTAATTTTTAAAGTACTATCGACGTACTCTTGACATGGAATCATCGGTATATGGATGCTTTTTCGAAAATCATTGGCAAATAAAATTTTTTAAAATATGGAACCAGTTGTGTCCCGGTGGAACATTTAAGCCCGGTGGAACTAGTAATTAAGTACTTGATAGTTTTTTCGGGTAAGTTTGTTTTGCATTTTTATACCCCAACGCGTACTGCATAAGGGGTATATTAACTTTCCGTTTTCCGTCATTCCGCTTGTAACGCCGATAGGGAGGCGTGGCAGGTATAGAAAAGTATATATATTATTGATCAGCATCACTACCTGGGTCGATTTCCGTGTGTCCGTCTGTCTATCGACACGATTACAGCCGTAATTTTAAAGCTACCGCGATGAAATTCAAAATATAAGCTTCTTTTTAAAAAAGGAAGATCAACTTCGAGAATGAGCCAAATCGGATGAGCCAAATCACAAAAATTAATGAAATGCCTTGAAATTTTACATCTAAGCTTTGGTCTTCAATATAAATCCTGACAATGAAATTTGGAAAAATCGGATAAAAACCACGCCTACCTCCCATACAAAGAAGCTTTATATTAACCGTAAATCCCTTAAAACATCTGCTCAAATTGCAGAAATGTCTTGGAATTATGCACATAGGCTTTTATATATAATATAGATTATGATATTTGGCAAAATCGGATGAAAACCACGTCTACCTCCCATACACAGTGGCTTTATTTGAAACGTTAAATCGCTTAAAAATCTGCAAAAATTACTGAAATGTCTTCAAATTTTGCATATAAACTTTGATATTTAACATAAGCCACTTTTTGATATTTGGCAAAATCGGATGAAAACCACGCCTACCTTCAATACAAAGTGACTTCATCAAAATTGAAAAACTTTCGAAAATATATAAACTGAATGACATCGTGTCTGTATGTACCCAAGTTCCGCCCACTTCGTTTATCCAACCCATACATACCATATTATTTGGTAAAATGTGGAGTCCTTATACTAGAAAAGTGGGTGTGGCATTTTTTCTTTGTTTACAAATTACTCTAAATTTTACCTAAGGGTAAAATTAAATTAAGCATATGACACAAATATTTTTGCAGATTATACATACAAATTTTATAGACGTTTTAAGACTTCGGATATACTTCAGTACGGCCGCAGGGGGGTATTTTAGCATCGGTACCCTGAGATGTCATAATTGATCTTACCAAAATTTCGGATATATCACCTTCAAATTTGGAGACTAATTTCAAACTTCATCTTACCTTAGTAAAGATATTTTATCGCTCTTACAACTGTGATGGAGTTTACGGCTTGACGTGCTGTTTGCTGTTATGCTGCTGGTATTATTTTTTCTTCAAGACTCCAATATTCTTTCTCTCTTTTGATAACAAGCGACTGACCGCACGGATCCCCTTATCTTTGGGTATGAGTTTTGAAGGAATTTCGAGATCTTTGACAGAACTTGATTAAAATATGAATGAATGACGAACTTTGAGTTAAATTTTTGTTAAATTAAATACAAACTTATTAAAAAAAGAACATTTATTAGTTAGTTTAAATTTGTGTGAAACTTTAAAGTCCTTTTTTTTTTTAATTGATCAGGTTTATTTCGCTGATAACAGTTTTTCATATACTAGAAGTTGTTTTTACCATAGGGGATCATTTATCTAAATTTTAAACAAAAAAAAATAAGCTTTTATGATATTTAAATATAAGCAACAGGTTTGGAAATTTTAAATTTTAATGCGAATTAGATAACTTAAGATAATTTTTTGAATAGTATTGGTAAAATGTAAAAGAATTTTATTGAATGAATTAAGAAAAAAACCAATTATTTGTATTTGTTCATAATTTTTCCAGTCAGCTTTACAAATTTTATGCTTTTTCTGTAGAAATATGGTATAATTTAAATAATGCCTGCGTGCTCTCGAACCGACAAATTCACAAAATAAACATGAACAAGGATATCCTGTGCACGCACATGAAACAAAGCAGACAAATATTAGAGCGAAGAAGCCAAAGGAAACCAACGTGATAAGGCAACAAAATAAATTAAAAAAAAAAAATAAAAAAACGAAAGGACGAAACGAAAGTGTTGCTCGCTTTCACTCACAGTCGGCTAAATAAATAAGAGCTGGTATAAAAGTTATACTATACTTGTTGTTGCTGTTTTTTTTGTTGTTTCATTTGTGTGCGTTTGTATTTCAGGATCTACGAAATGTTCTTGCTGCTGCTCTGTGCTTGGTGGAAAATTTCAACACATAATGTTATTATATAAAAAACAAAATTTTCCATTTTCTTTTTTCACGCACACAAGCACACAACTTTTTTTCCGTTGGTTAACGTTTTCGGCACGCACTTTCCGACAGCAAATGAAAATGAGTCAAAATTTTTGTGCGTGAGTAGGTAAGAAAAGAAAATCAATCCCTATGTTTAAGCATATGTACATAGGTAGATATATAAAAGTTTTTCCTATACACCAACGTTGAAAAAATTAGCACAAATTTTCCAAGTACTCACTTTCATGGTCTATTTAGAATATATCAGAAAAATGTAGAACATTTAAATTTGTACCTTGTAGCTGCATATTTTTATCCCCCATATTTTTTGTTTTGCAACACAGCGAATTGTCCACTAAAAAGGACCCTTTTTGTAAAATAACTCCAAAAAACTTGAAGAGTTTGAGTTGAGCGTCCTTCATAAATTACATTAGAACACCTACCCCGCCTTTGGCAATGTCATGAAATACAACCGTCTTTACTTACCTACCCCTACCTTATTTTCTTGACTGAATTGCACGGAACCCTCAAACGTGGCTTCAAAGCTGCTTTTCTTTAATTGGAGGATGAGAAATTAAAATTTTGTGGGTCGTATTTGCACACAATAAGGGTTCGGTACGTATGCCCTTCTATTTATATATGTTTGTTTGTAGAACTTGTTATCCTGCCAGTGTCTGCCACTGTTATAGAGTATTTAAGGCCTATTTACTAGATTCACCCTAAAGGAATATGTATTTATGTACATTTTTATATATTTATATGAAAATATGTAGTAAGGTGTTGTATATTTGCCGTTTGTACCCAACTGACTTGGTTTTTCCTGCGCAAATATTAAATTTTCACCATTCAAGGCTGGGTTGAGCGAAAGCCAAAAATTCCTTAGATATCTATTAGAAAACGTGACTGAAACGTAGGTAGTTGCTAGGCAAGTAAAATAACAAAACTTGAAGTAACTGCGCTTTAGTAACCAAGGCTGTAACTGTCAGAAATAATTTGGAATAAAAAAAAAAAAGTAAGGTTAGATCATAGGAACTACAAAAAATTCTTAAATAGGCTTCATTTTATCAAAGTTATACATTAATATGAGGTTAACGAGAAATTGAAGCTCGATTCCACACAAAAATCTATGAAATTTTAAATGATCTAAGATTTTTTAGACAGGTTTTCTCTTTGAGATTTTTCTATATGACTGTTTGTCACCAAAGATAGACCATCTGAACAGTCTTTAAGTCCAGACCTTCAACTTGTATAGGTTCTAACAATATTTAGAATTTCTATAACAAGTACCTTATAGTTTTTGTTCTTGGAGTGAGGATCATCACTTTATAACAATACCAAAGAAAGCAGCAAAAGTTTGCCTCTTTCATCGAGGGTTGTTTTAGTTATACGCACAAACATATGAATTCCCAAAATTCAAAATAAATAACCAAAAGAAACTTATTCTGCAAGACTTCCTTATTCTTCAAATTTGTACAAGCAACCAGAAACACACTTTTAGCACGCAAAGTCGAGGAAGTTAAATTTTAGATACTTAGTCATTATATAGGTTTGAGGTTAAGACTGCGTGTTAAAATTGTGGTTCTTCTCCGTTGACGACGACGATGATGACAAAGCCTACCGATGCTTTAGACATGACGACAGTATTTGCGCAATTTTATAAAACGCACTTTTAGTGTTGCGAAGAAAATTAAAATAAAATTTTAATTAGATTTTTAATTACGTCATCCAATCAATTGAGTTCGCGCTGCATTTAATGAGTTTCCTTTTTTTGCTGTAATGCAGTTATTTTACATAAGGATGTGTTCATTGTGTTTACATGCAAATTTTTATTTGCTTTTTATACTTACCGTACATATATATGTACATATAAGTTGACCGTGAAAAGGGTGCATTAATGAGTATGAGTCAGAGCTTGTTTTGATATCCTTTGGGAATTATTTATTAAAATACATTTTGCATGTGGCATGGTAACATGTAATTTTTTCATTAATTCTATATATGTTTTATACATTCTTTATACTACTCGTATAATGGAAGTAAAAAAATATTCCAGATTCCTGTTTGTATTAAAGATTCCTGAAAGTTTTCGGCGCTATGAAGTTACACCCCAATGAAATATGGTACAAGGCTCTATGAAATAAGGCCCCAAACTACAAATGAAATAAGGCCCAAGCATTTCTATTCCAAACAGCAACACGAATAATTGGGGCATTATTTCCTATTTTTATTATTATTATTATATTATTGCGGCAGCCGTGGCATAGGTTCGAATCCCATCTGACACAGAAAGTTTTTTCAATTGAATACATTTTTCTGTTTGGCCGTCACCTCTCTGCAGATAATGGCAAACCGCAGAGAGTAAAAACTGCCATGAAAAGCTTCTTTAGAACATAATCCGTTCGGAGTCGGCATAAAGCTTGTAGGTACAGTTCACGATTATTTGTGTTCAAACATTTCACAGCACGCACAACACAATTGATCATAAGAAGCTCGGTCAAAGTCCTTTCAAGGCCTGAAATGGCATTTCGTGTTTTTTTTATTATATTATTGCATATTTTTAAAAAATAAAGCCCCAAAATTAAAATGGAATGGTAAAAGTTTTTTCTGTCAACACAAAGGTTAAGGCCGGCAATACATTCAGAGCAGAGTGATATTGAGGTGATGGTTTTTATAAGAAGAAATTTGTTTAGAATTTTAAAATTATTCAAATTTGGTTAAATATGCATGTATGTTAAAAAAAAATATTTTTTATAACTTATTTATAGCTTTTTCAAAAGCAAAGATGGCGCTGGCTACAACAATTGCTGTAAAATACCTCTTTTCGCACTGCGGGCATTCTACTGACTACGTTAATTTTAAAACGTATTCAAAATTTCCCCTATCTGATTGAGACAAAATTTTAAAAAAAAGGTCTTTTTTAAAAATGTATACACACTTGGAAAAAAATGAATTTTTTACTTATTTTTTGTTTGAAATTTTGGATAAAATGATTTTTAAAGGCTATTATTAAAATCAGTTTCATTCAGATTGGTTAAAATGTTATTAAAAAATGTACTTCCAAATATTGTAAGGATCGGTCAAGTAGTTTTTGAGCTAGTTTGCCCGCAGTTTTGTAACGTAGTTTTGAGAAAAACGACTTGAAATTTATACGAAACAAATAATACGAAGACTTTAGTGTTAAAAATTTTATTTAAGTCACTGTATATACATACAAAATAATTATTATTAACATTCTTTGGAATGTTCCCCTTCTTAAATACCTTCTTAATAGCGGTTTAAGCAGATAAAATAAATGATATAATAAAATAAAAGCTGTAGTAACTTGATTTTTATATTATATCGAACTCACGCGCAGGTCTTTTTTTAAGCTTATAACTTTCTTATTATTTAAGATATCTTAAGAAAATTTTGTAAATATTTTTGAGTTATTTTTAAGTCACTTAAAATGAAAAAAAATTTAAAAATTTCGATTCTCGGATGCCTCTAAGTATATTGCCAGCCTTAATACGGTTATTATAGCAACGCTTTAATTTTTGTCATCTATAATTGTAAATAGAGTAAACAAATTAAAATTATTCAAAATAAAATTCAATCTGTCACATTGCATGATAATTCATGTAATATTTGATGGTTGGCCAAGTTTAAAAGGTTTTTAAAATCACGATCAAGATCTCTTTAGAGTAGTCAGATGTTTCGGAAAAAAATATTTTTGTTAAAATTGGGAATGAGTGTACGTCAGGAATTTATGAAAACGGGATCAGGTGACCTGATCAGGATGAATATCAAAAAGTGTGTCACGTTTGAAATCAGATCCATATCAAAATAAGGATTTCCTGATCATTTTCCGACTCTATTCTTAGGAAAATTTCCACTCGGGTAGTGAAAAAAAATTTGACTGCATTATAATGGACTTGCCAGGTCCACAAAGGGCGATATGTCGATGACTAAGTCAGCAAAATTCAACTGGAAAAATTTTGCCAAGAAAGTTGTGGTCTGGCATGGTATTTACAGTTGTGGCCTTGAAACTTCAAATTTTTTTACAAAAGGCACAGGCGCCATAAAGCGCCATATAGATTCAAGAATATTTTGGCCGGACTTGTCAACAGCCCATTACGCGAAGTCAACTATAGAGCTTTTTACATCAAAATGGAGTAAATTTTGTTTGTAAAGAGGAGAATCCACTAAACTACCCAGAGCTTCGCCCCATCGAGTGCTATTGGGCTGAGTCCAAGTAGAAGTTTAGAAGACGGGTTCGGCATTTCTTATGTTTGGGCTTATTCATGAATATGAATGTGAATATGAATATGAATATGAATATGAATATGAATATGAATATGAATATGAATATGAATATGAATATGAATATGAATATGAATATGAATATGAATATGAATATGAATATGAATATGAATATGAATATGAATATGAATATGAATATGAATATGAATATGAATATGAATATGAATATGAATATGAATATGAATATGAATATGAATATGAATATGAATATGAATATGAATATGAATATGAATATGAATATGAATATGAATATGAATATGAATATGAATATGAATATGAATATGAATATGAATATGAATATGAATATGAATATGAATATGAATATGAATATGAATATGAATATGAATATGAATATGAATATGAATATGAATATGAATATGAATATGAATATGAATATGAATATGAATATGAATATGAATATGAATATGAATATGAATATGAATATGAATATGAATATGAATATGAATATGAATATGAATATGAATATGAATATGAATATGAATATGAATATGAATATGAATATGAATATGAATATGAATGTGAATATGAATATGAATATGAATATGAATATGAATATGAATATGAATATGAATATGAATATGAATATGAATATGAATGAATATGAATATGAATATGAATATGAATATGAATATGAATATGAATATGAATATGAATATGAATATGAATATGAATATGAATATGAATATGAATATGAATATGAATATGAATATGAATATGAATATGAATATGAATATGAATATGAATATGAATATGAATATGAATATGAATATGAATATGAATATGAATATGAATATGAATATGAATATGAATATGAATATGAATATGAATATGAATATGAATATGAATATGAATATGAATATGAATATGAATATGAAATATGAATATGAATATGAATATGAATATGAATATGAATATGAATATGAATATGAATATGAATATGAATATGAATATGAATATGAATATGAATATGAATGTGAATATGAATGTGAATATGAATATGAATATGAATATGAATATGAATATGAATATGAATATGAATATGAATATGAATATGAATATTTGAAAAGTTTTTAATTAAAATGAAATCATTTCATTAGCGTAAGAACTTGTTCTTAAACTTAAGAACAGAGATTCATTGAAGCAATGAACGCGTTCATTGGACCAATTTCAATGAATAATTAATTGCAGCAAATAACTTCAGTAACGTATAGCAAATATACTAACGTTCAGCGATTAGTTAGAATGATAAGTATGGATCAAAAGGAAAAATATTCTTAGTTAGTATTTCGTGAAAGCAAATTTTATGCATAAACATAAGAGTATTGATTGAGATAAAACTCAATATTTAGTCCATGAATATATTGCATATAAATTTCGAAGCCCTCCTTGAAAGTATCACTTTAACACCACCAAAAAAAGAGAGTTACAACAGAACACAAAGAGTCTCATTGAAATTATGACCCAAACTACAGCTTAAAAAATGTTGGCGCGTGTTTCTCTCCTACATTCTGAGCCCTACCTTCCTACTTCCGAAAGAAAAACAAAAAAATTAAATTCCAACCCTAAGTTGCTAAGTCAAACAAATATAAATAACCACCTGCTCTTATGCCGTTACTTAAAACTCCGCCCATACACGCTATACCTACATTTATCTGTTTATCTGTGAGTTGCCAGCATAAATGGGAAAATTCATTACATGCAAGAATTGTGAAAATCAAAAGGGAAAATTGTGAACGACATAAAGTCATATACAAGCACACGCACATGCACATGAAAAATGGAGGATGGGCAGTTTTTTGATTTTTTTGTTTTTCTTTCTACATACATACTTCTATGCTAGGTAAGAGAAGTTAAGTCTGCAATATATATAAACCCTATGAAAAATACGCTATACATATATAAAAATCTACAAACTCTGCAGACGTTTTCGCATAAAATACAATATTCCATGTTTTTGTGCTTGTTTTTTTATGTTAAAACCGAAAACTCGGTAGAGAAAAGTTATTCTGCACAAATCCAGGGATGTGAAAGGGAAATTGTGGGTTACGTCATGATTGTCGTTGCTGTGTGCTTTTGACTGTATTGACCAAGTTGCGGCAAAAAAAAAAAAAATTCAAAAATGTGATATTTAGTGGAATGTTAAGGAATTTAGATGTTGTACTGTCCATTGAAGTTGTTGAGTTTTTGTACAGAACTATTTTCATGTTGCGCAATTATGCTATTTTAAATTTTGTCAAAAAACTCATACTTGAAGTAATGAAAATATAATAGTTATTGAAGAAATTTAAATTTCATATATAAAATATATTGAATCATGACACCATTACTTAAATTTTGCATCAGCATAAAATTTGTCATTGTCACCTCGTTTCATACAAATCCAATTATAAAAAACATACATAAAGCTCCCAATATAGACGACATAGTCATAGATAGATCTACGCATGCACGGATAGTAGATAGATAGATAGATTGTAGATGAAAATATAGATAGACAGACCGATAGCAAGAAAGATATTAGAAAATGTTTATACCAAAGAATGTCATAGCATGGAATGTGTGGGTAACATATCGAATATGTACCATACATAATTGGAAACATGGTCATGAAAACAAAAAATGTGCTGCGTTGGTAAATGTGTATGCATGGGCGTGGCATTACATAGTAGAGGCAGCATTAAATTAATATGAGTCGAATATGGCTGATGATGATGATGATGATGTTGATAATGATGTTAATGATAACGAAGCACATAAGCATCTATAAAATAGCTAGTTGAATTGGAAATGGAAAGTTTTTGGACTATAAAAATGTAACATTGCACATTTAAGTCAAAGCATAATTAGAATTTTTCAAATGCAGTGGATGTTAAAAATTTAAGGGTGCTTTTATCAAAGGTTCCATTTTCCGACTGGAATGAAACAGCCATAATTCGGTCAGGTATGGCAATGGTATTTCTATTTTTGCTCAGTTTGGCTTGACATTTTATCATGTATAGAGTAATGGCTTGCAAATTGTAAAAATTTGTTTCGAAAATCTTGATTTAGTTCAGGTATGTAACTGTGCCCTATGTCAACTCCGCCGATGGAGGTGTCTTTGGATGGAAAACCGCCTGTCCAAAGTCAGGATAAAGGGGGATGGTTATGTGTAAGATGCGTCCTGCATACGTAAAAATTGAAAGGGCCAACCAAGAGCTCGTGGTGGCGCCCATCTTGGTAGCAGGTCATATTCGGTATATCGATATGAAAAAAGCCTGCGAAGGTGTAGCAATTCATCTATAAAATCTTGTTAGCACGTGGATAGTCATACTCGTCAAAAGAGGATATCCTATCTATCCACGGCAAGGAGACAACTAAGGCTGTATAAAAATGGGTGAATATGGTGTCATAGACACGGATAATTTGAGCCGTTATATGCTGTATTAATGTGGCGAATAGGCACTACTTCCATGGCAAGTGAATTTAAGATTCATGCCTGGATTGAAGTTGCCGGTCAAGCACAATTAAGTGCCCTAACTGGGAACGGCCAGATGCAGAAAATCATGCATGCATGAATTTTTTGATCTCACTTGCTGGGATGTTGTGGAGCTTCTTTGGCGAGTTGCCCAGGTGACTATCATGGGTTGGCCCTTCGGGGAGACTCGTGCTGGCTTTGGTTGTGTGTATGCTACACTGGTTTGGATTGATCGGCGGGGTCGCGCAGTGGTACGACCGGGCTGGCATATCTACTTAGTATGCAAGAGATTGGGTAGGTTTCGCCTTCACCAGTAGCTGACACTGAAGGTACGTCACTACTAGTAGTTAAACTGGTACTGCTATTGGGAGCAGTGCGGCTTCATGGTTATACAATTAGAGGATATATTGGAGTCGTAATGTCTCAATGGTAGAGTATTGGGTAGAGCTTTTGTTTATGGAACGGCTTCCAGTTCGTGTTAGCTCTTCCGGATGACCGTGTGTTCTTACACTGTAAGCCACAGACTGGTCCGTTGATGGAGTGTACACATAAGTGCTGGTCGTCCGTTCCATAAATACTCTTGGTTCATAGACCCAAGTAATTAGCCCTACATGTAGGCAGGTGTACTTGTAAATAGCAGATTTTGACTGTGCTCTACGTCAATTTTACGCTCGAAATAAGTCTAACCAGGTAACTACTTCGATTAACCATGAATCGTTTTCACACCACGTATACCACGTATACCACGTATGATAATACGCATCCGTAAAGACGTAGAATAGTGCAAGCCGAAGAAACAATAGCGTAGTATTGAGGAGGGCCGAATTAAAGCTGTGTGCATCTATTTTATGTAAAATTTTACATAAAGATTGCGGCTTACGACCTCGGCTAGATTCGGCTAGTGTAAGAATTAAACCCAAATGACCATTTTTTTTGCGCAGTACGTACAGTTACTGTACTGAAAATAAACTGAAAATTGAAGTTTATTTTAGTTATTGAACCACTGTTTTATCGAAATATTCTGTTCAGTGATGATGTTCAATTTTGCCTCAATAGGCATGTTAAAAGCAAAGTAGCCACATTTCTTCCACAAAAAACACTACTTGGTGCACTTTATGGGTCGGTGGTATCACTGATTCTTACTTCTTAAAAAATGAGGACGTCAGGAACGATTCCGTTAAAAGGAGGCGCGCTATTAGCTATATGCTATTTTGATGCTCCAAATGAATGAAATATTTATTGAAGACATATGTTTTCAACAGGATGGTGCCACATGCCAAACTGTGCTTCAAGCAATCGACCTACTGAAGGAAGCATTTGGCGAACGCGTTATTTCACGAAATGGACCAATCAATTTGCCACCAAGATCGTGCAATTTAAAGCCTTTGGATTATCTTCTCTGTGGTTACGTGATGTCATTACCTTATGCGGACAAACCAGTAACTTTGGATTAATTGGAAGTAGAGCCGTGCATGAGTATGCTTTTTCGCCTACCTGAATATATTCGCTTGCTACAGAATAAAAAAGTTTCCTCAATCACTTTTCTACTTTGCTCATACCTGCTCTTACACTCTCTCTCCCTGGTATACCAGGGCAAGAAGGATGCACGAAAATTCTATCAACAGGTTAAGCGTCTAACCCAAGGTTTCAAGCCCGGAGCATCCACTTGTAGAGACGAAAATGGAGATCTGAATATGGATACACAGTGTGTGCTGAGATTGTGGAGACGGCACTTCTCCAATTTACTTGCCCATGAAGAGCGCAGTTCAGAGCCACCAATCAACGATGACCGAGTGGAAGTACCACCACCTAGCCATAAAGAGGTTCGAGTTGCTATCCAACGACTCAAAAGCAATAAAGCAGCGGGTGCTGACGGCCTGTCAGCTGAATTGTTTAAAACCGGCGGCGATGAATTGATAAGGCGCATGCATCAGCTCATCAGCAAAATATGGCTAGCAGAAAGCATGCCCGACGATTGGAACCTCAGCGTACTGTGCCCTACACAACTCTGCCAGGTCTAGCTTGCGCCTGCCTGTCCCAAGCCAGGATAAAGGAGGAGAGTTGTTTATAGGATACGTCCTGCAAACGTAAAAACTGATAGGGCCAACCAAGAGCTCGGGGTGGCGCCCATCTTGGTAGCAGGTCATATTCGGTATATCGATATGAAACAAGCCTTCGAAGGTGAACCAATTGACCTTAAAACTTGTTACGTACGGGGACAGTCTTTACATGTCAAATAAGGGAAGACCCTATCTATCCACCGCACTGAGACCTTAATTCGGGCGTGTTGCAACAGTTGTGAAGTGTCGGCATGCGTGCATAATAGTGTCGGCTTTTCGGCTTTCCGAAGTGGATTGCTAGTCAAGAGTTTGACCCTCAAACTGGCACGGCAGTCACTGAGGGAAGTGTAGAAATGGTTGTGTTAACTATCTCATACTGAGCACGGCAGTCCCTGAGAACAATGGCCAATACTCTATGTTGAAATCCGAACGGCCAGAGTAAGAGTGGCAATTGCAAAGGTCCTCCAGAGTAGGTACCGGTCATGTGCAATAGCTTCCAGCTGAGTCGGCAACTGCAAGTTGTTAGCCTTGCCCTTAAGTGCTCATTGACAATGCATTGACACAATGCATTTGAGTGTTCTTGGTCTTTTTGCGGGGATGTTGTGGATCCCCATTTGACGGGATCGAGTTGCCCAGATGACTGTCGTGGGCAGGCCCTTCGGGGAGTCTCGTATTGGTTGTGGTTGTGTGAATGCTACACAGGTCTAGATTGACCGGGGGGGTCGCGCAGTGGTACGACCGGGCTGGCATATCTGTTTTAATATGCAAAAGATTGACTGGTCTCGTCTTCACCAGTAGATGGATTGTTAGTATGTCACTACTGAAATCTAAACTGGTACTGCTATTACGGGCAGTATGCAATTTATTGCATAATGCTCCTAATCAGCAGGGCACTGGGTGATGCTTTGTGTTTGTGAAGCAGCTTCCATGTTCGTGTTGCCACACCGGATGCCCCGTATGTTTTACTTGCTTTAAAACATAAACGGGTCCGTGTTGTGGTACAACACAAAGTTCATGGTTTTCTGTTTCATGAACTATTACCCTAGGTTTTGGATAACCCAAGTTGATTAAGCCTTACGGCAGGTGCACTTGTTAATCTTAAACTCGTCCGTGCCCTATACTTAAGAAAGGAGACCCAACAATCTGCTCAAGTTATAGAGCTATCAGTCTTATTTCCATCGCATATTAGGTTCTCTCAAGCGTACTGTGTGAAATATTAAAGCCGGTTACAAAAACACTGATTGGACCTTATCAGTGTGGCTTCCGACCTGGTAAGTCCACCATAGACCAGATTTTCACGCTACGACAAATCCTGGAACAAATCCTGGAGAAAACCCACGAAAATCAAATTGACACACACCATATCTTCAACGATTTTAAAGCTGCGTTTGATAGCCAGAGAAGGGATTGCCTATACGCAACAATGTCTGAGTTCGGTATACCTGCAAAGTTGATTAGGCTTTGCAGAATGACGTTGAGCAACCAAGAGAGATGTTACCGCTGCTTTCGCCGCTATCGAAAAGGAATCAGCCAAAGTGGGTTTATCGATAAATGAGGGTAAAACAAAGTATATGCTGTCTACAAACAAGGGAGCGCGGCGTTTAGAATCCCACTTTTCATCCGGCAGCTATAACTTTGAAGTAGTCAAGGAGTTCGTTTACTTTGGCACCGCCATTAATACCAACAACGAAGTCAGCCTGGAGATAAAGCGAAGAACAATAATTGCTAATAGGTGCTACTACGGGCTCAGTAAGCAACTAAGTTCCAGAGCCCTCTCTCGATCGACAAAACTAACACTCTACAAGACGCTCGTTCTACCTGTGCTGCTTTATGGCGCTGAGGCATGGGTAGTTTCGCAAACTGACGCAGCCGCTCTGGGGGTGTTCGAGAGAAAAGTTCTTTGCAAAATTTTCGGTCCTGTTCGAGTCGGCGATGACTATCGCATCCGCATGAACAACGAGCTGTATGAGCTCTACGAAGACATTGACGTAGTTTGGCGTATAAATGTGCAGCGACTACGCTGGCTGGGTCATGTCCATCGTATAGACGACGAAGCTCCAGCAAAAAAGGTGCTCGAGGCGAGGGTTGCTGGTCAACGACGATGAGGGAGACCATGCCTCCGATGGATGGACCAGGCTGAGGAAGCCCTAACCGCACTTGGTGTATCCGATTGGAGAAGGCGCGCGCAAAGCAGAGGCGCCTGGCGAGAGCTGATGAGGTCGGCCGAAACCCGTACACGGGTTGTTACGACTACCTAAGTAAGTAGGTAAGTAAGTATGTGGGATAAAATTGCATTACCATTAATTAGCGTAGTGTACCCTAATTAATTAATTAGGGTAGCGTTTTTTCCCCATAACCATTACATATTAATGGTAATGCAAATTTAATTTAAGACGAAGCCTGAGATGTTTTCGTGTCTTTAAGGGGATTCATGGCTCATATTGGAAAAAAATCTCACATTCATAAAGTTTTATAGGTAAGAGAAACGACTTCACAAGTTTAAGTTTAACATTGATTAGTAGATGTTTGGAAGTTGAATTGATGCCTCGCAACGAGCCATATACATATATTTTAAACAACTTTTTTTATGTGCAGATCCCAACTAAGACTTTGCCTAAAGTAAGGCCCTAGGTTATTTATACTCTTTATACTGGAGATTGTACCAATCGCATCGCTTTCGAAAGCGATAATGGCAATTCCTTGTCAAACCCTAAAATTTCACTTGGCGATGGTATTTTAAGTTCTCCTTTCTCATACATTTCACAAAGCTTTGTAGACTAAAACACACCACTGCCCGTAACCGTACTATTGACTCCAACATCAACCATTATAAACTCGTACTTTGTATTTACGAGAGCCGTTACTATACTATACGGTCTATTTATAGTTAAAGAAATATGCTACTGATCCCGGTGGCTTGGTAATGTTGATGTGTTTTCCATTAGTGGCTTCAATGCACTTTGGAAAGTTGCACAATTCATTGAATTTTTCAGCTATCATTAACCATTCCTCTTTGCTTTTTGGTAACTGTTAAGATAATTAAATTATCATTTTTCTTACATTTTCTCAGGATATACCTTTCTTGCCAACACCAAGAAAGCATATAGTGAGAAACAAATAAAAATACAAAGAAATAAAATTCTACTCAATAATGTGCAACACTTGCAAGGAGCAGCAAAAAAGGAAGATGATGATCCCATGGTTTTTGGGAATAACTGGGCAGCTAGGCTTAGGAAACTGGAGGAACAGCATCAAATATATGCAAACTGATCAATTCTGGAAGTGCTTTTTCAAGGCCAATTGGGAAAACTCGATAAGTATTCACATAAAGCATTTGAATAGCCGGATATTCAAAACCCAATATCAATATCGGATTCAATGATCTCATTGGCTCCATCAGCTATTACTGTAGAAGACAGTCAATGTTTTCCTACCTCAAGGTCTTCAATTCAAAGGACAGCGACACTCAGTAATGTTTTACTTAGTGGTAAAAAAGGACAGCGACACTCAGTAATGTTTTAGTACGTTCAGAATGTCCATAGGATGACACATAGATGGCGTTACTAGATTTTATTCCATATGATTTTTATTGAGTACCAACCTTCAAACGATACGTATAAACATTTTACAACAATCTGACAATTGATTCGTGAGTTATAGCATTTTATGTGCAACTATTGTTATTGAAAAAAAAAATGGAAAAAAGTGAATTTCGAGTTTTGATAAAACATTGCTTTTTGATGAAAAATAATACAGTGGAAACCAAACAGTGGCTTGATAAACTTTATACGGACTCTGCTCCATCGAAACAAATGGTAGAAAAGTGGATTGCTGAATTTAAACGTGGTCGTACCAGCACACATGATGCAGAGCACAGTGGACGCCCAAATCAGACTGTTATTCCACAAAACATCAATAAAATCCACAAATTGATTATGAACGATCGCAAATTGAAGATGCACGAGCTAGCCAGCTGACATTGTAAAGATATCAGATGGTAGTGTTTTTACCATTTTACACGAACATTTGGGTATGCGAAAGCTTTGTGCAAAGTGGGTGCCGCGTGAGCTCACAGTCGACCAAAAACAACAACGAATTGATGCTTCAGAGGAGTGTTTGGCGCTGTTAAACCGCAATAAAATCGAATTCAATCGTCGATATGTGACAATGGATGAAACATGGCTTCACTATTACACACCAGAATCCAAAAGACAGTCAGCTGAGTGGACAGCAGTCAACGAACCGAATCCAAAGCGTGCAAAGACCCAACAGTCGGCTTGTAAGGTGATGGCGTCTGTATTTTAAGTTGCGAAAGGAATAATATTCATCGACTATCTCCAAAAAAGAACCACCATCAACAATGACTATTACTGTGCACTTTTGGATCGATTGAAGGCTGAAATCGCCAAGAAACGGCCACATTTGCAAAAGAAAAAAGTGTTGTTTCACCAAGACAATGCACCGTGCAACAAATCTATGAAAACGATGGTAAAATTGAATGAACTGGGCTTCGAATTGCCTACCCATCCACCATATTCTCCAGACTTAGCCCCCAGCGACTTTTTCCTGTTTTCAGATCTCAAGAGAATGCTTGCTGGAAAGAAATTCAAGTCCAATGATGAAGTAATCGCTGAAACTGATGCCTATTTTGACGAGAAAGAGAAATCGATACCACTTTTATAGGTATCGAATATACTCGGTATCGCTATACTCGTATATAGCCTATATAGATATATATAGTATATATACCTATATACTATAGGTATCGCTATACTCGTTTTATCGCTCTCGAAAGCAACTATGTTGAATAATATAATCGAGTTTTATCAAAATTTTGTTTTTTTCTTACTTATCCTACGGACTTATCGAATGACCTTAGTGGTTTTATTTAGTGGTAAAACATTACTGCAACATCCTCAACAAAAGCGTAGACAAATCGCAGTCAACCAAGTTCCTACAACAAACAATTTCCCATCGCCTAACATAGTATATGCTCAAGCACACAGCTCAAATGCCATAGAATCGGATCTAACTCAACAATCGTCAAGTCACTATAGCACTATACATGACCTTTTTTCTAAAACTTTTCTTAATTTTATTTCATTTATAACTGCTTTTTATAAATAACTAAATTTTTGCTTTTTTTTTGTGGTACCGCAAATTAATAAACAATATTGAATATTTTTCTTCTCTACTTGCTTGAAAAAATGTTTTTAAAACTTGTGTTATCAAGTTTCAAATAATGCTTTCACTCAGGGTTGAGGTCGCAATATAGTTGTCATAGTTTAGCTCAGAGAAAGTTTGGCCATTGGCTGTATACCGAAGTGTTTCTGAGAGGCGTTTATTTGGTGAAATTGAATCCATCATGTGAGTGTTTTTTCGTTGAATGTATGGATGCCGTAGCTTTTGCCAACAGTTCTTCATATACCGCGGCATACATTCTTAAATAATTCTTGAAGTCTTTTGCACAAGTGAGCTCCAGTTTTTTTACAAGGCGAGTATTCGAATAAATTAGCCTTTCTTTTCCCCACTTACTTACTTAGGTGGCCGTTATAACCCGTGTTCGGGCTTCGACCGACCTCATCAGCTCTAGCCAGGCTTTTTCCCCCACTCCTTAACCCTTAAAGTATTTTTTTTTCTTTTCCTTAGTTTTTCCCTTTCTGCTTCTCCTCCAAAATATCATCAATAATTACAGCAGCAGGAAATTGTTTTGCCATAATTATGATGTGATGTGTCAGCGCTGGAAAATAATGATGTCTATCCAACATTTAGTATGTCTGAAAGCTCATCAAGAAAAAAACCGTTATTTTGCCGAACTTAGTATTATCTGAACTTAGTATTAACTGAGTATTATTTGAAACCTCTTAATAAATTTGCACATAGTCGGTATGAATATGATGTGCACAGGACGTGAAGCATGCTGATATGTCGTTAATAAATCAACTGAACAAAAGTGGGCCCCAGACTGAACCCTGAGGGACCCCGGAAGAAACTGATATACAAAGTGACCATACGTTGTTGTGATAAACGTTCGAAAAGTCTAAAAGACAATAACACCTATCATATCACTATCTTAACCTTCACGTATATCATCAGTTACTTTAAGAAGGACTCTTGTACAATTATGATTATGCTTAGCGTGGAAACCGGATTGATATTTAGTCAGTAGTTTATCAATATTATAATAACTTTTTACTTGGCTACATATGAGGGTTTCGAAGACTTTGCTTCGAAATGGGAGAATTTCTTTATACTCGGTAGCTTTTGACGTCGCACAATGGGGTATTTAATACTCAAAAACGCGATTAATTAAAAAAATCAAATTAAATATAACCAATAACAATTAGTACCAATTTTTGAGAGTATACAATTTGACGTCACTATTTGAAAGAATAATCGAAATAAAGTTAACATTTACCGAGTTATGTCATTTTTAAGTTAATTGTTTTTTTACTTTGTGCAGTCATAGTGAGAATCAAGAGTTTTTGATATTTTGGTGTGATTCTTTTTTTAATAATATAAAAAGTTTAATTTCTTTATACAATGGAGCCTTCTACTTTAGGTATTTTAGTCTGGTTTTGTGATAAGTTTTATTAAAAAAAGTATTTGTAAATATTTTTAATGTTTTCTTCCAATTAAGCCTTAAAAATCGTGATTTTTCGGTATATATGTAAGCATATAGTTGTGATCAACGTGAAATTAAGTTGATATCAGTTTTTTTCTGTGAGGAGTAAACATTTTGAAAGTACTTTCGAAAATAAAAAGTTAGCCTTTTTTGCCCTTTTTAAAAAAATTAATTTTTAAAAACATACATATGAGTGTGCTAAATTGAGAATCAAGAGTCTTGTGATATTTTAGACAAATTTTTTTTTTTAATAATATATAAAGTTTTATTTTTTTTTACAATGGAGCCTTTTAAGTAGCGTGTCGTGAAAAAGTATTTCTAAACATTTTTAATGTTTTTTCCAAACAAAATTAAGTTGATATAATTTTGTTCTGTGAATAGACAAATGACATTATTAAAGTAATTTTAAATTTTAAAAGTTTACATTTTTTGTCCTTTTTTAAAAAATTAATTTTTATATTCGTACATATGATAGGGATTTATTGAAGAAATAAAGAGAAATAAATAAAGAAGCAAAAGACAAAATAACAAAATTTATTTGAGAGTGCAAAGTGCCAGTGCTGTAGTTAGAATTTATTTCTTGGGGGTCGCTGGAGAGTAGAACATATATGATATATTTAAATGTGCATGTACTTATATTGTATTTTTATATTCGAAATGACATTTCATTAAATGTGTTGTTTTTGTCTTTTTTGCGTGTTATAACTCATTAAAAAACAGTGAAATCTACTGCAAGTTTAAAAAAATTTTATAATTATTTCAGGAACAAGTTCAAGTGTTCTGTGTTTTACTTGGCAAAGTTTATACGGCATCATGAAAAACTGCGCCTATGGTGAGCTTAAACACAAATTTGAATTTAATACTGCCAGAAAATTTTTTTCAAATGCTTAAATTTTAGAAAAATTACAAATATCGACATTGCCTTAATTAAAAATGATCCACACATTGATGATTGCGGTTTCAAGCGGTCATAAAATCGGATTTCAAAAGATTCCTGAGTTTGCTTTAAGTACTGCTAAAATTTTTTGTAAAACTATATTCCTGGTATTGTATGCCTCCAGCAATGCATAAATATTTTGTATATGGACCTGAGATATTATATTTTGCGTTATTGCCTATAGGTCAATTATCTGAAGAAGCTCAAGATTGACGCAATGAAAATTTTAAAAACTTTAGAGATCATTTTTCTCGTAAATGCAGTCGCCAAAAGGGCAATTAAGACATTTAAACAGGTTCCTGATCACTTCTGATGCCTTGATATCTGGTAAAAGAAAGCTGTCAAAAAACAGACAGGTGATTTGTCCATAGAAGCTTTAAATCTCCTAAAAGGTGCAATATGTGATCATGATGTCATCGATGATGATGATGATGATGGTGATGATGATGGTGATGATGTTTCTGGTAATTATCTGAATCAATCAGATGATTACTTATATAAGTACAATTAAAAAGCTAAATGAAAATTTGTGTTGAATAATCTTCCTTTTTATTATTATATTGTAAGCAAAAAAAATTCCACAAAAGTCGACGCTCGGGCTGTCCTTAGGGGTTCGCTAGTGGACGTTTGACTTGGTCCCTCAAACTGGCACGGCGTTCACTGAGGTGAGTGAGGAAATGGTGTATAAACATGAGTTCTCATACTGAACACGGCAGTCCCTGAGAACAAGGCCAATACTCTATCTGGATGTTGAGATCTTTAGATCATCCGGACTGCCAGAATAAGAGTGGCAAAATTAGTTTCTCCTCTGTAGATACCAGACATGCGTAATTGTTCGCAACTGAGCCGAGAGCTGTGAGCTGTTAGAATGGCCCTTTCAGTGCTCATTGAGCACGATCACGCATAAAAATGCACTTCTTCGTAATTGCATTAGTGTATTTTTGGTCTTTTTGCTTGGATGTTGTGGATCCTCATTGACGGGATCGAGTTGCCCAGATGACTGTCGTGGGCTGGCCCTTCGGGGAGACTCGTACTGGTTGTGGTTGTGTGAATGCTACACAGGTCTAGATTGACCGGCGGGGTCGCGCAGTGGTACGACCGGGCTGGCATATCTGTCTTAATATGCAAGAGATTGGATAGGTCTCGTCTTCACCAATAGATGGATTGTAGGTACGTCCCTACTGAAATCTAAACTGGTACTGCTATTATGGGCAGTATGCAATTTATTGCATAATGCTCCTAATCAGCAGGGCACTGGGTGATGCTTTGTGTTTGTGAAACGGCTTCCATGTTCGTTTTGCTTACCGGATGCCCCGTATGTTTAAATCATAAAAACACATTAGTTCTGGTTGTCTGTTTCATGAACTATTACCCTAGGTCTGGAGACCCAAGTACTTAAGCCTTGCGGCAGGTGTACTTGTCAAACCAGATTCTGTCTGTATTAAAGATGTGTGTAACCTGGTGTAGTACGAAAGGGAGGAGTATTTTAAAGAAGTCTGGGTGAATGCCGTCTGAATTCACAGCTTTTGATTTGATTATTAATATAGTTTCGCCAACACAAATTCCAGCAACGCCAATGAGCAAGAAAGTTTCTGCTGCACTATGGCTGGTGTTGGAGATAACGTTGTTTTGTGTTATGGAATTTAATTCATCAAGTTCTTCAAGATAATTTTATCTGGAAGTGATTGCTTTGCTTTCGAATTCCAATTTGATTCCAGAAAGATTTCTTCTTTTTTCATATGAGTGCATTGACGGCATTTCGTACAAATTTGAGAAAAATCGCAAAATGGTCAAAAGATAGTCCATTTTATACATTTTAATATAAGCTACGATTCTATAGATTGTATCCATCTCCAAACTAATTTATCTATCTACCTCTGTGTATAAATACTTTCACGTATCTATGCTGACCTTAAACTTCAGGAACTTCTTCCAACGACAGAAGAAAATGGAAAATTCTCAACGAAAGTTATTTTTTTTATATTTATACAGAGCTTCTTTTTTTGTTATTGTTGTTGTTATAATTATAGTTCTTGTTGTTCTTGCGAAAACTCCCAACATCGTTCAGACGAGACACAAATGCAGCAGTGTATCTATGGGATACACTCGCCAACATTCTGGTTCTAGCATTTTCCATAGTGCGCTCGCTCGTTTAAAATACATACAAATACACACTAACACACATGCACACGTACATACCTATAACATGCAGTTAAACTTCGCTGTAAATTCATTCCGTGCGCCGAAGTGAAATGAAAATTATGCGGCTTCTAGGCCGCCTGCAACAAACAGCCATAGCCAGTGCTGCAATTTTATGCTGCCGGCAGCAAAGGCAACACCAACAACACCAAGAACATCAGGCACTGCAATTTATTCAAGTGCAAGTCCAAGGGCAACGAGGTGGTGCAACTCCAACAGCAACATTAACATCAAGCAGTGCAGTCCAACAACTGCTGCACGTCGCTAACATTCTCCGTCGCTGCGACAACATTATTCCAGAATCAGACAAACTCCAGACCCAGACCTTGAAATCAACTGCTGCTTATGTACCGAGCATTTGAAACCCGTTTGTTGCTGTTGTTGTTGTTGTTGTTGTTGTTGTTGGTTTTGTCAGTGTTCATGCTCTCTGCAGTCAGACTATCCAGTTTGCAGCATACATTTTTGCAGTATGCTGCAACTTCAGTGTTTTTTTAATTACGTTTTTTTTTCTTTTTAATCCCAATGAAGAAAACCCTGCAATTTTACTTCTATTTCATTTTATGTCATTTTATCGCCCACTTTTACACATAGAACTTATTTCATCCTGTTTTGTCGATATGGCAATTCCAATTCCAGTTTCTGTTTAGCCTGTTCTGCTTATGTAATATGATGTGGCATGTGTTCTCTTTTTTTTTTTCAATAAAAAAAAAATTTTGTTTTTAAGTACTTTTGAGATTCTTATTGGTTTTAAGTAATTCTTATAGTTCAGAAGAGGAAAAATAATGGTTTTGCACTTAAAATAAATTAGTTTCAAACTGTTTATATGAAACCCGAGATTAGAGAATAGTTAATATAACTTTTTTATGCTATCTAAAGCGCAACTTAAATATACATTTAAGTTTTTTTCAAAATTGTTAAAATATCAAAAGCTGTATTCATGTTCATCACTGTTGTTAGTATAATCACCATTCTGACAATATAAAAGTTTTCTAAAAGTTTTTTTTCTGTATTTAGAATTACTATAAGAATACTCGGTGCTGCATGGGTGCCATCTGTCGATGCAGCGGCTGCATGTTGATGACTCCCAATGTTTTCTTTTCACATCATTATATGAGAGTCAAACTTCCATATAATGCACTTCTATAAAGCGAAATTCTCCCTATTACGAATTAATTTCTAAGACGCAGCGAATTCTATTATACATTGTGTTTCTGTATTACGAATTTTCTATATAAAGATCAAGATTTCTATAGGTCTCTTCCGGATTCGCTATAGGGAAGTTCGACTGTAGTCAACTTATCATTTCTTTTGTGTTATTTACATAATTTCTATGCTATGTATATAAGAAATTTTATGAAAATTAGTTTTTATATGGTTTTTTTAAGTGCAAAAAAGAGTTCCGGGGGTATGTTTTTTAATAAAGCGTACTCATTTTGACTTTTTTGTTACATATAATATTTTTGTTCTGGAGGCCCCCTAAACGTTCTGTTTTTTTTTTTTTTTTGATAATATGATTCCAAAAATGATTTTCTCGGATTCACAGATACACAGTAAGAGGGAAATTGTTTTTAATTTAGATTTTAAATTGTAATTATATTAATTTGTTCTATCGAAAATATGATAAAATGATATAAATTGAAAAGACAATAGGTATAAGTTAAACCTAATCTTGACTTGCTTAAAATATTGGACGTTTTGAAGGAACTGTTGAAAGAACAACATTTTCTCAACGTTTCTGATTGCCTACAGCCGTAGAAGCCTCGGTAACATCTTTCATAAACCTTTCGTTGTCTTGGTTGTGGCAGGGAATATTACGAGTAATAACGTCATCTTGTACGATACATAGTGATACAATGATACATAGCTGACATCTTGTATTTTTATCTCTTATAATGAGTTCGTAGTAAGGGGTGATCCAATACGAGGTCCCTTTTTCAACTGGGTTGTTTTGACAGCTAATATGTGTCGAATGGCTTGTTCATATGACGTTTGTGTTCAGTATATGACTCAATCATGAATAGACTTACTCTTGAGCAACGTTTATTAATTGTGGAAAATTCTTACCAAAATCAGTCATCAGTTAGAGAATGTTAAAGAGTTCTTCAACATCATTTTGGTCGTTCTGACCGTCCAACAGAGCATACTATTCGTATCACTATCACCAAATTTCGAACCAATTTTACACTATTGGACATTCATCATTCAACCAGAGTGCATAGAGCTCGTAATTTTAAGAATATAACTGCAGAGTCAGAGAGTGTTCGTGAAAACCTTGAACAATCGATTCGTTGCCAATCTCAGGCCTAAGGCATCTCTTTTGGATCATTCTGGCGTATCTTGAAGCGTGATATTGGTCTGAAGGCCTATAAAATACAGCTTGTATAAGAATTGAAGCCGGCTGATCTTGGTGTACGTTTTAATTTCGGTTTATGGGCCTTACAACAACTTAAAATTGATCCATTATTTTATCGAAAAATTGTGTGTAGCGACGAAGCGCATTTCTCGTTGAACGGCTACGTTAACAAGCAAAATTGCCGTATTTGGCCCTATAAACAACAAGAAGCAATCCAAGAGCTTCCAATGTATCCCGATAAATGTACTGTTTGGTGTGGTTTATGGGCAGGAGGCATCATCGGACCGTATTTCTTCAAAAATGCCCGTGTTACGGTCACTGGTGCTCGCTACAGAGCAACGATCAATTAATATTTGTTGCCAAAAATTCAGAATATTGGTGTAGCCGACCCCTGGTTTCAACAGGATGGCGCAACATGCCATACAACTGCAGAAACAACCGCTTTATGGAGGGAAAATATCATCTCAAGAAATGGTCCTGTTAATTGGCCGCCAAGATCATGTGATTTGACGGCATTGGATTACTTTCTTTGGTGATATGTTAAATCACTTGATTATGTCGACAAACCCGACACTATTGACGCTTTGGAAACCAACATAGCTCGTGTTATTCAAGGAATACCGGCCAATATGCTCAAAAGAGTTGTCGAAAATTGGACCCACAGAACAGACAATTTAAGGGTTAGTCGTGGGCAACATTTGAAGGAAATAATTTTCAAACTGGGTTGTAGGAACCGAATTATCATTCCAAATGAAGATTTGCATCAATACATTAATTTTTATGTATTTCATATAGAGCTCTTATTGCATCACCCGTTATTTGTTGCAATAGATCAAGATGCTTGGTGCACTTTAGTCACGAAAAACTCTAAACTCTTCATTTGTTTAACATCATGTTTAAAGAACTCGTTTAAATCCAATTCGTTGAATTTCGCTGTCCTCATCGTATATCATGGCTAGTAACGGGTTTTCGCTGTGGGCGAAGTATGCAATACAGTTACATAACGTATGCGGAATGAAATCTGGACAACTTTTTGAACCGTGTAAAAACATCAATAACAGAAATGATGCATACTTATCGATAACTATATGAGCGACCAATGTGATATTGACAAGTAGTTAAAAATGTATGCTGGTAACTCTTAGGTGTATTCAAAATGTCGAAAAAAGAAAAGCAACGTCGTGAGAGAATTTGTATTTTTTGTTTTTAATCTTATTCTGACTGGACAAAAGCGAATATTTTTTCTCATATTGTAGAAGAAAGAACTAATCGCCGAACCATCTACAACATCTTGGCAACGTGTGCTTCCAGAGAGACCACATGGAAAAAAGCTGGCTCTGGTAAAATATTCACTTTAAATGATTCTGCGACAAGGTCTAAGCTAAGGCGAATAACTGATGGAAGAGTGGCAAAATCGTAGAGTGGCAAAATCGGAAGAGTGGCAGAAAGTTAAAGAAAAAATTTCAATGTGATGCCAAAGCAGTGAAGAAGCATTTTCTATCAATGGGAATCCAAAAAAGTTCACGAAAAAGTAAGCCAATGGTGTCAGAAGCTCAAAAATTTGTGCCAAAAGTACGTTTGACAAAGTTGGCTAAAAATATTTTTTGCATTATGGATGACGAGTCATATTTCACATTCGATGGTAATGAGTGGCAAAGACAGCACTTTTTTGATCGCAACAAGTAAAGCCTGTATGATACTTAATTAAATTGATCAATGAAAATTATAACTAGAGCAGTTCAAATAGCACGAATGCATGGATTCAATTGGTGTGAGTGAGTACGCATATGGTACGAATTGGAGAAAAATTTGTCGGACGGACTGTTTTTTCTTTGCATTTTTTTTTTGCAGTTTCTTTCAATTCGTTCTTCGTTAAGATGCGATCAAATATTTACTGTGCTGTTAATAATTAATTTAACATTTTTAGAGTAAACAAAACTATTTAATATAAATGTATGCTAAATTGGAAGTGATGTGTGTAGCTAATATAAATTTATTTAATGCAGCTGCTCTTAAAAACACCAGATATAAAAAAGTAACAACGTTTATCGTTTTCTTTCAAAATATGTCTGTCCTGCCCACGCGCCACTTGTTTTCAGATTTTTAAATTGGACAAAAAAAAAAAAATTAAGTATCATACGGGCATAAGTAGAAGACAATATGAAATATTTGGAACATTGTAAGTTACCAAAAAAAGTCTTATTGTGACTCGCAATAAATGCTTTGGGTATGTCTGAGCCAGTTTTTTTTTTGAGTCGGGCTTAGCCGTCAATGGTGAACGGTATGTCAACATCTGTTTGCTAAAAGTAGCTGACTTTATAAAAAGCAAACACAACAATAAAAATATAGTGTTTTGTCCTGACCTTGCATCAAGCCATTACTGTCAACAGAGCTTAGAAGCTATGGATAGGCTCCGATACCTTATGTAAATAAGAAGAATAGCCCTCCCAACTTGCCGCAACTTCGTCCAATCGAAGAATTTTGGATCTCCAATCTTAATTGGAGAATATTTGCCAATAAATTTCGGCCCAAAACTACGAAAAATTTGATAGCTAAAATAAAAACGGAGCTTATCAAAGTGCCAACATCGGTATTTACAGATCCAATAGCAAAAGTGTCTCTAAATTGCCGCAAGGCCGCACGCATTGAACGCTTTTTTTTCTGCATTAACTATAAATTTATAAGTTTCATTTCAAATAAAGTTTACCAAATTATATATTTTATTTTTTTTTTTAATACAGTTTTTAAATTTGTCCATGTTTCATTCCGTATACGTTACTTCTATTATCACTGTAAAGTACTTATCTAAGAAATTGATGAAGAAATGCATAGGTACGTAGACTCGGATGATGAACTCTATTAGCATACGTTAACTATTATATCGACGGGCTTTCCGATGCAATATATAATCGTAGCGAGCAAACACCGAATGATACAGCGACTGTTATTTCATACAAATACTTTGCGTTATATGATAACTCAATGTCGATGATGCCTGATGGTATCCTTGGTCCATGGAATGTGGAACCGACACAAAATTTGCAATCTATAATAAAAGAGTTGGAAAAGGGCGAAATATAAAAGATTAACAATACTTGAGGACTTCCCACTGAACCATAAGCGAAGCTTTTGCGTGAGGTGAGAGTTTTACGAACGTTTTTGGGTAGAATTTTTTTTTATTCTTAGAATTAAAAGTAGGATTTATTTTCTTTAAAGAGCTTGCTATAGAAGATTTAATTCGTAAAAACTTTTCCCATAAATAAAAATTGTACTTATAAAATACTTATTTTGAGTCGGACAAGAATAATTTTTTCATTAAAAATTTGTCGTAAATGGACCATTTTTTGTTCATAAATAAGTTCAGAAATGAACCATAAGTGTTTTTTTTTCATTCTTAAATAAGTTCAAAGAAGAATATTTTTTTTTAATCATATCAGTAGGAAATAATTTTTCATAAACGAACCATTTTTTATTCATAAATGATTTAAAAATTGATTCATAAATGTTACTTTCTTATATTTTAAAATGAGTTCAAAAAGAAAACATTCAAACCTGTGGTGATATTTTTATAATAGTAAATTAAAATGTTAAGCTCCATATAATCGTCGTATGAACTTTTTCACAAGTGCGAATTGATTCTCGTCATAGGAAGTTAGATGGATATACTGCTACACGAATTTTCATCTTTTATCAAGTCTATCATAACGTTTCAAAATTTCTTTTAAAAATCAAAATCAAAGCCAAATATTTTCATTCTATTTGGGTTTGATCTTTTGGGTTTGATCCACGACAACATTTCATGCAAAAGAGTAATCAAATAAATTCCCCAATTAATAACTTTACTATTTTAATTTTACACACATTAGTTTAAAGTTTTTCAAATTGGAAACAATCACTTATTTCTGAACAAAAAAAAAAAATTTCGTTTTTGGGAGCAACTCAGTCCGGCGATTGATAAGAAAAGGGTTCATTTCCGAAAATAACTTTTCTTTGGTTCATTTTTTAACTCATTTCCGAACAAAATAAGATTCATTTTTGAGAAGCATTTTAGTCCGACAAATGATACAAAAAGGGTTCATTTATGAGTGCCGAAAATGAACGTTTCTACCCAAAAAGATTCATAAATGAATTCAAAAACGGTAGTTTTGGTTCACTGGGTTGTGTCTTATGTATCGGTTTCATAACATCAATAGCTCTGATGCTTTGAAAATAGTGCCAGTTGCTTGTGTTGGTCCTTTCGTGACGAATTGATCAATAATTTCAAACAAATGGCGGAATGAAAGCTCATTGAAATATATAAGACAAACAAACCAATGCAGTGGTCTTCTTAATTTTTCTTCAAAATATCGGAGAATTCCCTTGAGTCTACTTTTATTTTTAGATTATCCATTGTAATAAATCACAATTTACTTTCGCCACTGGAATTTTGTTTACGAGTATGCGGCAATGGCAATAATTTCGTAGACATTTGCAGCGTGCAAAGTCAAAAAAGGTTTTTGTCTCGTCGACAAATCATTGAAAACTCTCCCGATCTTTACATTTTATTTTACCTTTATGGTTTTCAATTAAGCGCTCTACTTTAATTCTGCTGCTAATATCTGCTATCGTTGAAATTTTCGTTTTTCTCCAAATATTTAACATTTCAGCCGCCGAAACAGTAGGACAGAACGAATGTAGAGATTTCGGTGGTTTTTTTAGCATATTCTTCGTTATACAATAAAAATATCCTGCGTAGAACATCAGATTGAATGGGCAACATCAAACCACTAAGATCTGACGGAAAGTCAAAAGCTGAAGTGTCTTGAGTGGACTTAAAACTTTCCTCTGCAGCTCTTGAAATTGAAGTTCCTCTTGAAGTTTAGGCTTAGATTTATTTATTGAGTCTATGGACGTAGATCCTTGCAGACTAAGATTAACAAAAATAAGTCTAAAATAAAATTAAGTAACAAAATAAATAGACTCAATCAAAATACAAATAAATTATTTAATAATTCTTTAAACATCCTTCAGACAATGAAAAATCAAACAAAACACGAGGCAATAGATCATTATATAAAGACGATTATCTTTATAATGGTTAATTATGCGCATAATTAGACCTATGAAACTGAATTAAAAACACTTTCAATTATAAAAAAAACAACTGTCTCGATGATATATTGAAATTTATGAGTGCCAAAAGAGAAGAACTGTCAATGCTTCCCGATATTATGTTTACAAAACAGTAAGAGACTGAACTATTCTTCGTATTTCTAAAGTCTTACCGCATGTTTATGTAATCCGAAATCAGCTCTCTCGTTCGTGAAAGAAACGAGCAACAATACTTTTTGATATGAAAAAATGTATTGCTTATTGTGTCCCACACAAACGAGAGTGCTTCTTTCGGATTACATAAACATGCGTTTAATGCCTAAAAACAAGCATCTAACATTATGTGAGGGCAAATCTTCATGACAATATAGTGAACCAAGAGCGAATTTAGTGAATCTTTTCTGGATTTGTTTAAATTTCAACGTATGAACGGGCTAATGCGGATTCCAAATGAATGATGCAAATTCTAGTTTTGACCTAACAAAAGAATTAAACAATGAGTTAAAGGTGTGAGGGCCAGCAAATTCAGAACTATTTCTACAGATGACGGCAAGTAAAGAATAGGCTTTAGAGTCTAGAAAGTTAACGTGATCAATAAATGTGATCTTAGTATCAAATATGACGTCAAGATCTTTGATCGATTGATACCACAATTAAGAGGTATTCCAGAAATGGAGTAAGAATTAATGAGGAAACTATTGCATTTAGAAAAAGTAATATGCAAGCATTTAGAGTGATTTAAAGGTAGACCATTCAAACTATTCCATTGGAACAAGTTATCTAAGTCAGCTTGTAAGAAATAACATCAGAGGTGCAACATACCCTATTAAATTTTGTATTGTTAACATTTTTTTTTTTTAATATCACTAATGAATAATATAAATAATAAGGGCACAAGGATGCTACCTTGCGGTACACTCGAAAAAGCAAGAAACTTGTAAGAATTAATGTTACTGATAGACACTTAATCTATCTACCACTCAAATAAGATTTGATCCAGTCTAAATAAAATGAATGAAATCCCATTTTAAACAGTTTAGCAATTCAATTTTTATGACAAACTTTATCAAACGTCTTAGAAAAATCAGTATAAATTGCACCAACTTGAAAGTCAATTCAAATGATGATATACAGTAAATGGTAAATTGCGCTAAATTAGTTACAGTGGAACGCTCACTGAAGAAAACCATGCTGTTCGGCATGAAAATCCGCCAGGGGAGTGTCTTTCGGGGAGGTCGGCCGTAACCCAAACACGGGTTGTTATGGCCACCTAAGTAAGTAAGTAAGTAAGGGGAGTATCTGTGCTAATCTGCCTGTCGAAACCTAGGAGTAAAGGAGGATGGTTGTGGGTAAGATGCTTAGAGACGAAACATGCTTGCATGTAGTAGTCTTGTTCAAACTACGTAAAAACGATTGGGTCCACCAAGAGCTCGGAGTGGCGTCCATCTTGGTAGCACATCATAATAGGGAATACCAATTGTCCTATAAGAACTTTTTAGCACGGGGATAGTAAAACCTATCAAATGAAGATCTCCCTATCTATCTATGACACGAGACTTAAAATTGGGGCTGCATATTTGACATGGATACAAATGGTGTTACATGGTGTCTAAATGGTTACATGGGGACATGGTTAGACATGATGTATTATAATGAGATAGTTGAAATAGCGACTATCAGGCACCCCTTGTCTATAACTTGGATGTAGCCGGTCAAGTATAATTTAAGTGCTCAATTGAGCACGGTTAGTGGTACGGCCGGGATGGCATATTCCCTTAATATGGAAGAGATTGGATGGTTGGATGGATTTCGTCTTCACCAGTAGATGGCAATGAAGGTACGCCACTACTGGAAGTCAAACTGGTTCTACTAATAAGGACAGTGTGTAATTTATTGCATAATATTCTTAATCAGTAGGACACTGGGTGATGCTTTGTGTTTGTGGAACAGCTGCCAGTTCGAGTTGCTCCACCGGATTCCCCGTATGCATTACTTTGTAAAGCATAAACGGGTCCGTGTTGGGGTATACGCATAAGTGCTGGTTGTTTGTTCCATAAACTATTACCCTAAAGTCTTTGGGTAAACCCGATGAGTAAGCCACATGGCAGGTGCATAGCTAAATCCAAAATCCTTCTTCTTGTGAAGTTGTAAGTATCTGAATTTTCTATTGTAGAACTTGAGGTTTTATACGAAAAATCTTAAAACTACTTGACATATAACTGAAAAATTTTGGTAGCCTGTCTCAGACAATTCTTATCGCTGCAACCAACTACGTTTACACACCGCGAGCAGAAAACTCTTTAAGATTAGGATTTATGCGCCGGATTTTTTCTTAATGAGTTTTTCTGATTGTGTTATCGCGCTTGTATGCTAATTACGGTTGTGTTTGTGGACAAACCGTCCTAAAACATATTTATGTTGGAACACTGGCTAGTCGGTGGGAAAAAATATGTTATTGAACAAGTAAGGAAAGCCTTAACCATGAAATACCCTATACCACTGGGTATGCAAAGTGGGTGAATTACGCCCATTTTTGGTTTAGAGGTTGATATTGATACCAATAACTCACATTCCAAATTTTATTTTTCTAGCTCATATCTAAATCCTTTAATAGGGCTGAACCATAATGAGTTGTTTAGGAAGAGGGCGTGTCTTTGAGTGGATCACGCCCATTTTGTTCACACAATTGAATTTCGATAACACATACATGCAATTTCATCGGAGCAATCTATGGGCTCTCCCATACAAAATTAAATTTTTTTATTTTTGATGTGATGTAGCTTCGTTTTCGACAGATCACACAATTTCATTTCGATAACAGGTTGTGTGAACAGGCCTGAATTCGATCGTATAAAATCCAATTTATGTTAGATGAGGAGTTCAGATGTTACATGTATTTAGTGAAGTTTGCCTTGAATATTGCGTTATAATATTTGAGTTTATAAAAGTAAAACAAATAAATGAAGAAAGGTAAAGGCGTTCATTTATCTCGACTCCATGACCATCACTCATTTTATGGTACTTTTGGCCAACTTTAAATAAGTTTCCAGCAATCATGTATTATATGAGTTTCTGTCATTGTGCTTCAGTAACATATTCTGCAAAGACGGCCATAAACATTTATGCTCCCACATATTCTCAACTTCACTCTCACTGCGCAAACGCTATTACCGCACTAAGAACCACTACAACAAAAACACATTGAAAATTCGCACATTAAAAAACAAAAAATGCCAACCAAGCCCTGTCGAAGCAAGTCAACCCAACCGCAGAGGGGCCACCTCATCGTCAACCAAAACCACGCCATGGTCAATGCCAATGGCAAGAATGGCAGAGCACTGATGTGAAGCTGGTTGCAAAGCCTTCTCTTTCTCCTCCTGCTGCTGCTGTGCTATGTATGCTCTGCTCACGCGTTGGTTACCGACTCCAGGCCTGACTGACTGGGGCTCTGTGTGTCTCACTGTGGCATGTTGCAACTTTCCGTGTTCTTGATCATTTGAGAAATTCATTTCTATGCTACTGGGCAAAACCTTGAAATTTTTATACATACTAGCTCACTTGTACATAGTTTGGAACTGGATGGTGCTGGAGCGTTGCGCATGCAGAGAACCGTGATGTCGAGCGAACTATGTTGGAAAAGTAAAAGGGAAATGATTTTTCTTCCTTCTCATTTTGGAGTTTTAATGGTTGTCATGGTGTTTGGAGCTCTACATAGAAATTTGTATGTGTGTGTGTGTGTGTGTGTAGAATTAATACAACTTCACTTGTAGGGTGTTGTTGTTTTTATTCTAGGCTCGTTATTTCCTGTTTCTGCTCTTAACTTTGTTTTTATGGCTTCTGTGCTGGAGCCCAGCAATAGCATCAGCTAAAATGGGGTTCGGGCAACATTATCTTCATTATCATCAGAGTAGAGCTGCCTTTGTTTTGTTGCTGCTAATGGTTACTACGTTGTTCATATTACATGTTCTTCCTACCTAGTGGAATTTTCCGCAATACTTTTGCGGCATGGTTTTTTCATTTGAATTTTATGGGTTTTCCTGTGTTTCATGGCGCAATTTGTGTTTTCAAAGAAAAGTAGTTTCATATGAAGTTAGATGCAAGTGCGCAACATTACAAATGCAGTAATAGTGGGGAGAATGTTGGGCTTAGGTCGCATAGCGGAAGATGGTTAAAAGGTGCTCTTTGCCTCAACTTGCATGAAAGTGAATTTTAAAGGAATGAAGAGATGTGGAATATCCACAGATAGGACATAGATAGGATTTTTTATTTTTCAAAAAATGTCGAACAAATATTTTAAGCAAAAGAAATTTTGTTACTACTCTTGCTGAAGTTTTAACTGAAAAAGTCAATGAAGATTTCAATATTGTAGCGAAATGATACAGTCTTAACCCTTCTGCATCCCTTGGATATGTGCCCTTCTTATGATCCTTTGGGTCAATATGACCCAATATTAAAATGTAAACAAAATTTCATATTTAATATAAGAAATTTATTTGTTTTGTGGTTTTTTTATTTAGTATAATAAAAAATAATGAAAACTAAAATAAATAAGCCCTTCCTGAGCAATTATTAAAAAAAAATATATATGAAATAAAATTAAATTTTAAATTCAGCCTTTTTTTTTTGAAAAATAATAAAATAATAATTATATTTTTAATACTAATGTATACAAATTTAAGAATTTTTGTGACAATTTATACACAATGTTACCATGTGCTCTTTGCAAATAAATTTTTTACAAGTATCACATTTAGTGGAATACTTATTTGAATTCCTTCCATGTTGACAAAAGAAACACCGCTGTCGTTTATTTGGTAAATTACTGGACAATGGTGTATTTGTAGTATTTTGTTTAGAACATTGCGAGGCACCTGTGAGATCAGTTTGTTGCTGAATATTATTAACAAGATTTCTTGCTGATGGTCCATGTGGCAAAACCTTTCTTCGCAAAATATGCTCATTTATTAGCTGATCTGCAAGTTCTACTAGATAAAGCCTGCGTCTGAAGTTTTTATTGAAATTCCATGCAGGATTCATTTCAGTCCATATGACGTAGGAGTTATATGCTGATACATCTATCATATTTGAAAATAATGCAACAGGCCATCGCTTAGTCATGCGCTCAGATGTGTAATTAGCAACTAGTTGGTCAAGCGCATCAACTCCAGCTTTCGTTTGGTTGTAATGATGTATTATTTCAGGTTTTTTTTGTTCATCGTCTCTTACATCGGCTGAATGATGAAGAGAACTTAAGAGGAGAACGTATTTATTTTTTTTTGGAACATAGGATGCTATAGTTATATCATTTGAAAACAAAAAATCAGAGTGCAATACGGGCTTTTTTTTCATATCCAGAATTTTTGGTGGCAAAAAAGTTTTATTTTTACGGACAGTGCCAACTAATGTAATATTCCGACAAAGTAGTTGAATGGCAAGATTGTATGTAGTAAAAAAATTATCACATGTGATTGTGCATCCCTTTGGGAGAGGGTCTGATAATGTTAGCACCACTCTCTCACCTAAATTAAAAATATGGAAATATAATAAATGTAATACGAAGTACAAAAGTCTCACCTTGATTTTTTTCTGGCTGTGTATTTCTTGCTCTGCCTGTGTACACTTCCATATTCCAGGCATATTTAGTTGTAGAATCGCAAAGTGCCCAAATTTTTATGCCATATCTGGCGGGCTTTGATGGAATATATTGCCGGAAACTGCACCGACCTCGAAATGGAACCAATTGTTCATCTACAGTAACATTTTCATGTGGATTGTAAAAAATTTTGAGCTGATTACTCCACTTGTCCCAAACGTTTCGTATCGGTGCAAGTTTGTCACGAATTCTTCTTTCTTCTCTATCTTCAGAGCTGTCAAACCGTAGGCACTTTGATATGCTCGAAAATCGCTTGAGACTCATTGTTGCTCGAAAAATAGGTCTTCCGTTTTTTTCATTCCACAAGCTAGTGAGATTTTCTCCATGAGATTTATAAACTCCTGCCATTATTTGTAATCCAACATATGCATCAAGCTCTATCATATCAATGTTTTGCCAATTATTTCCATATAATTCTACACCTTTTTGATTTGTCATTTGAATCACAATATTTTTTATATTTGGTGATATAAACAAATCGAACGAAGACTTTATATCTGTAACCATAGATGTTGCTCTTTTGGTAGGTCCAGGCTTATTCAATAAAATTTGATTTTTTGGTAACCTGCCTGTTTGAAGTGGTGGCTGTTCTTTCCAAACTACACTTTTGTCCTTAGATAAATATGTAACGGAAGTGCTGTGATCTATTTCTACTGCGTCTTCCAACTCCACGCTTTCAACGCTATTGTTTGACGATGAATATGATTCGTCCTCTCCATCGCTGTTGGGTGAAAAAATGTCGTCTTCATCACTATCATCAAAAATGTCATCATCTTCGTCATTCATTATTTGTTGCAACTGAAGATCACTAAGAATCTGAAGCAATTTCATCATGGAACAATCATATATTAGAAATATTATTTTACAATACTCACTTTTCTTCTTTGTGCCATTATGTAAAAATACTCAATTATGATGAATTACAAAAAAAATATATGTATGCACGCTGATCACCAAAAATTAAACTGAACTCATTGAAAGAAAATATTCAACTGAGACAAAAGTTCTAGCATCATCATAGCGAAATATATTTTTTTTCATATACAAAACGGGGAATCACCGAACTGCAATTTGAATGAACTCTTTTGTGTACAATGTGTTTGTGTCAATGCGTTACCATATCATCATAAAACAAATTTCAAAAGATACCTTTGCGGGATTCTCCAAATCCCACCTACAGTTGGAGAATAATAAAATTTTGAATGAAAAAATATTCAATGAAAGCGATTTTATTGATTCTTTGACTCAAAAAATGATTGATCGATGATTTTGAATGAAGATGAACTCAATTCAATGATATTCAATAGGAAAGAAATGGTAAAGTGGGATTAACTTACAATATCGCTAGTTGGGTCATATTGACCCAAAGGATATTAAATGTGTGTAAATCGTGTTTTGACATGTGGAGGGGGGAGGAAAAATTTAAATTTTATTATTTTCTTTTAAAAGCATAATTTTCGCCACTCTAATGGATAAATTAAAGTTTCACGTTCATATCTTATAACTAAAGGGAAAAGTTTTGCGTTTGAAAATCAAAATTGGGTCAAATTGACCCAAGGAGTGCAGAAGGGTTAATAAGCTGATGGATGGAAGCGTTCATGAATCGTATGTTTTACCGATTTCTAAGACAGCCTATCAAAATCATGATATTCATTCCAATTCTTCTCAAGAACGTTAAGCTAAACATTTTGCTTACCAAATATATTCGTTCTTGTGTTGCGAAGAGCATGTTAATTCTTGCCTTAGCAAAATTTACCATATCTTATGAATTCTTCGAATGACTGCAGCTTTAGTGCCTGTTGTCATCAGAAAAAAAAACTAATATTGCAGCTTATACTGCCAATTATAACATACGCGGAAGTCGTCGACGCTTTGATCACATATCATCCTTTACCAATCAGTTATTGGGCCGTGGCTTAACCAGCTATCTCGAAACTAGAGAATGCATTTATCATCTACTCGCGCTGCCCAAATAATCTTTTTGAAAAACTGAAATTTTGTAGATCAAGTCGAAGCATGAATCTAATTATTCCAACGTATAACTTCTAAATTCAAGCAGACTGGTTTTCGTCAGTGCAATTAGACTATTTAACTCACTGCCAAACAACATTAAAATTGTTTCCAATAGTAGATAATTTCAGCATTTCATTTTCGAATACTTCTCTTAACTCTCTTCTTCATTTGTTCATATTTTAACCCATCCTGTGCTGCCGGAACTATTGCGCCGAAATAGATTAAACTTCGTCCAGGGTCTACAGGTAGCACTAAATTTTGTCTGGCATAATTTAAAATTTTTACCTGCACAGGTAAGAGCTGGGTGGCCTTGTACATTTTTGCACCACTGGCTCCATCACTTACCTTTATAGCAGTACCTGCCCAGTCAAAAACGGCAAACGGGCTCTAAATTCTTTTTCAAATAAAATTTCAAACTTATGATAATTTTTATTAAAAGGAATTTTCGATATGGGCATATCCACAAAAATGTCCACCAAAAAAACAAAAATTTAATGTGTTTCGAAATTAAATTTTTTTATCTCGTAAAATACTGATGTATATGAACTTCGCATTCTGAAAATTTCAATGTCTTAACTAATATTAAAACCGTCGTCTACTGACGATATAGGACATGACACCTAGCAAGCTTCGACCATGGCCGAACTAAGATGTTAGTTACAATTCTTAAGCTCTTTTCTCTCTTCTTTGAAAACACATTTTCTTAACGGAAATTTTGTCGCTTGGGTTATGTCGCGTGAGTTACGGCAAATATTTTTTGGAAACTCAATATATTTTTAAATAAGCAAAGTTCATCGGTAAAGTGGGTTTATTATGAAACTTCATTGTTTTCCCATTATTTAAAAATTAAAAACAAAAACAGGTTATATGGTAAAATTCAGTGAATTTTAACAATCTAAACGTGCTTGTAAAACACAGTTCCTTTTTTGTCGCGTGAGTTACGCTCATATTTACCACTGTTATTCTTAATTAGTTACATCATACCATTACTATTTCTTCTAAGGCATATGTACATAAGAAATTTTTTTACATTAATAACATAAATTTCCGAGAAAACGAAGCTTTAAGTCGTACGCATGTCGCGTGAGTTACAATGGAAATGCCCATATCGCTATTTAAAATATTGTTTCGAAATTTTGAAAAACCAAAACAAAAAATGCAAAAATTGGGTCGCCCTGTGGGCGTTAAACCCAAGCCAACCCACCGAATTAGCTCAAATCAAAAATATGTTGTTAAAGATCCAAACTAACATAATAACTGCAGTGACAGGTGATATCACTTTCTCGCTCACCTGGAAAAAATTCGAAAGTGACTGATGCAAAAATGCTTCACTAGCCGGAAATACATAAGTGTCCGCCCGAATAGTCGGTTTCGGTTTCGGCCATTTTCAGTCTATTTTGTCAGTAACGGCGGTTGGGCCTCAATATAATGCCTGTTGCCATACTCTTTGGACTAAAAATGGTACAACTGTCAAAAGCGTGAGAGTAAGAAAAAAATCTGTCAAAAATAGAGCTAAACACAAAAAAGTACGGGAGCGCTTTTCACATTAAAATTATGTAAACTGTCAAATAAAGACGTTACTGGCTTGATATGAAGCATCGGCAGAGCAGACGACATACTAAAGGTTTTTAACAATATTGAAATTAATTCTCAAATTAACATTTATGTACACAATTTACCATTCTTCCAACCACAATGTTTCCATTCTAATAGTTTTTATTTATTTTAAAGAACTTTTGATATTTTTTATAACTTTTGATACAATTTCTTTGCTAAATTGTGAACAACAATTTTACCATTTTTGCCAAAAAAAATTTCTCGGAGTAAAACTTGCAACTTTTGACAGGGAGGGGAAATATTTTATTGCACTCTCTTTTATCATTTGTTCGAGTAAGGGAACTCGTTTCGGACTAAAACCTGCAAGACTGGTAAATTAAACTAAAACTTTAGAGTACTAGAAAAGAACTGTAGCTGAAACCGAAACTTCAAATTCTGACATTTTGTATGACATATCGATGACGAAAGGTTGAGACCTCGTAACAATTCATGAATTCTGCAATAGAAGCAAAAAACTAAGCAGTCCATAAAATGTAAAAATAAATTTTATTTTAGTATAATGCATACAACTTAATTAAATTATATACAAAAGAAATAACAATATATATTGTTTTTGAAAAGGGAGCAAGTATTATCAAGAAATAAGAAGGAAAATCGGGTTGTTTGGATCAGTCTTTGCAATTTTGGAAGATAATGGACATAATTTTTAAAAATATATGAAAATGATGATGTTGCATACTTGTCTCATTTTCGAAAAAATATCAGTTACAAAGTGTCAACGTCCATGACCATCGATGTGTCAAAAAATTATTGAAAAAAATCAATAAATACTATAACAGCCGTATTCATAAAAAGTTACAAACCTCTTGTAAGCCCTTTATAGGACATATGCCTAAAAACGATATTCATAAAGGTTCAATAACGTAAGAAACCTCTTGTAACAGCTTCACAAATGAGAGAATTTTAAAATGGGAACAAACCTTTTGTAAACCTCCTACAAAGCAATTTTAAATTTTAATGTTCTCAATTGAGAACAATCTTCTCATTTTGTGTCAAAAAAAAATCAAAACAAATAAATAAATAAAAATAATTGTGTTTGTTAGGCAGTTGCTATGGGCAGTTTTATTTTTTAAAAATAAACGAAATTTTAAGGCCCAGTTTCAATTTTTTTTAGAAAAATTTTCTATATTTTTTTTTTTTATTTTATTGTCTTAACAAATTGTCTTAAAAACATCTTAAGGGGGTCTTCTCATTGAGCAACTTTTTTTTCAACTTTTTTTTTTGCATTTATTTATAGCTTGGGTAGTTGTGAATATGCCCCTAAAAGGATTTTTAGAAATTCGAAATACTTTAGAAGATACAGCCTTTTTTGTGAAGCAAGGTCTGATGGACAAGAAGGTGATGGAGGTAATAAAACCAGCTTACGAAGCGGTGTCGGCAGATAATTTGCTTGAAAGATGCCTTGGATCTGAAACTCAGAATTCCAATGAGTCCTACAATTCTGTTCTTTGGTCACTTTCGCCCAAACACATCAACTCAGGCGCACGCACCATCGAAGTGGCCAATTTCATTGCAACGTGCCTCTTCAACGACGGTTTTATACCCATACTTAAAATTATGGGTTTGATGGGTATTGCGATTGGCAAAAACGCATACGAATACGCACTATCTCGCAATGAAGACAGATTGAACCGATCAGAGACTCGAGCTGCGGCATCATCAAAAGCTGGCAGAACGGCTCACAGAGCAGAGAGGGCAGCAGAAAGCAGTTTCTACGAAAAAGAGGAAGGTGGCCTGTATGGAGCTGGCATCGCCGACTAATATTTGTAAGTAAAAATTGTCAGCTCTTTAAAACTGCATTTAAACATTTTTGATTTTTTTTTTTTTTTCCCCAAAAAAATTTCTTCAAACTTTAAACGCGTTTATCTCGAACCCACGTTTTTCGAACTGGCGGCCATGATATCTCCAGTTCAACTGAACCGATTTTCATGAAACAAAATGGAATCAACGCAGAATTGTCACCATTCTCGGGTGAACCTCGACCATAATTTTGAAAAATTTTTTACTATTTTTTTTTTACACTAAACTACAAAAAAAAAACCCGAAATTGAATTTTTTTTTTTGAATGGCCGCCATTTTGTCAAAAAAAATCACAAAATTAAGCTTGAGGTTCACCCGAGATTTACATCTATACTGATTATAACCCCGTTTTTTTTTTCATTTCAGACGCTCCGGAGACCCGGAATCATGGCCGCCGTGACGATACCTTTTTTTTCACCACCAACTTTGAAGTCTCATTACTTTTTGAACAGCCCACGTATCGAGGCAAAAAAACTTTTTTATTTACTTTGAACCTTTTGTAATACAATAAATATTTTCGAATTTCGAAGCCGTTTGAGGTATGTTTAAGATTTTATGAGTAGTAAACGCTCATAAAGTAAGGAAAACAAAAACTTTAAACGCGGTTTTTTTCGAAATGACAGTTTTTGAAACGGCTTGCACTTTAATTCGAAAAGAATTCGACCGATTAACTCAGATCTAGTTTTATTGTTTTTAAAAATTAAATACGCTTTGAGTGAACCGACAAAATCAAATAAAAAGTATTTTTGAAAAATAAACTGTGGCATTTTTTAATTTATATTTAGTTTTTACAGTTCTTAAAAAAATTAATTTTTAAGAATTACACTTAGAGCTTTATGCCAAGTAATTTCATGAAGCAACAGGTTGCCAAAACAACAATGTTTTTTACAGAACAACCACCAGCAGACTAGACAGCTGTTTCGTTGGTCGCTACACCAACTCATCAGTAATCTTCTGTGGCTCATGCAGTTCATTAACTTTGAAAATCTTATAAGCACACCTTCTGCTAAAACCAAAGCGGAATTGCAGTTGTGTGCTTTCAAATTTAAAAAGCAATGTCTTTCTACTTCTTAGCACAAAGCAAAGGTTCAAAAATTGACTACATTAATTCTGCAAAAACTTGTTGTTGCGCTTTTTGCTTACTTCTTTTCACGATTCCATTCTTTGGCACCAACAATTCGTATTTTATAGTATTATATTCGTATAGTATTTTTTTTTGCTTAGGATTTAATTTATAAAATCCGATTTCGTGCACGAAAAATTGGGTTTTTTTTTAATTTATGCGGCTTTTTTTATTTTTTTTAATTTTAAACTTTTTGCCGGTTCACTCAGAAGATAAAACTGTCCTAAAAACAACCTTTCTTGTTTTTATTTTTGCTCCCTGGAGAAAACAGACCTTTCGTTCACGACGTCAACTTTTACATGATGCATAACCATAACTATCTATGCAAAAAACCAAAAATAAAAATTTTTCATTTAAGACTTAACTAAAAATAAAAAATTTTTTTGATATATAATAATATAAAAAAAATACACATTAAAAAAAGTCCAATTTTTTACTCAAAAAATTGAAACTGGGCCTTTAGCAAATGCCTGCCAGTGTATTAAATTCACAAACCTATATGTCATCATATTTATCAGAGTCACAAACGAAAATTACAACTGTTTCTGTTTTAAAGCATCAATATTCTCACTTTACCTATAAGACTCTTAAGGGGGTCTTCTCATTGAGCAACTTTTTTTTTTGACTTTTTTTTTGCATTTATTTATAGCTTGGGTAGTTGTGAATATGCCCCTAAAAGGATTTTTAGAAATTCGAGATACTTTAGAAGATACAGCCTTTTTTGTGAAGCAAGGTCTTCGTCAAAATGAGCTATTTTTTCGACTCATTTTCGAGCGAAGCGGCATAAAGTAACCACCGAATTCCGTTGAAAATGTTTATTGTTAGGTAAAAACGTGTTTGCACACATATTCATACAAACATACGAATACACATTTCTGCTTATTTTAGGGGTTGAAGCATTTTTTGAGTCCAGGTGTTCAACTGAAAGCATCATTTAGTTCAGTTTGTATCGAGTTGAGCAACAGTCGCGTGCGCTTCAGTGAACGGAAAAGTAAATTTTTCATAAATTTATTGTGATTTTTGTAAAATGGATCGGAAAAGTAATAAAAAAAAAAAAAAACGCCCAAGTGTGCGTCAGAATCGTGCTAAAAAACGCGGGTTTAGTGGAAATCAGCATCTTAGACCAGAGGATTCTGAATATACCAGTACATCGGCCAAAAAATTCAAGAATAACGAAGACGACGAAGTATCAATCAAAAACAATTTGAAGTATTGCATTCTCGAGCTCTGTTCTGTGTTTACCACGTTGTCAGCGTTGGTAATTGTGCCTCATGCAAGCAAAAAATTGAGTTCTCAGAAGCCTCACCAAATGGAGTTGGATTTAAAATCGCTTTGAACTGCGCCTGCCCACGCACAACATATATTCCTTCGTCACCTATAATCGGAAAATAATATGAAATTAATCGACGCTTGGTTGTTGCCATGCGGCTTTTAGGGATTGGGCCAAAAGGTATAACCATGTTTTGTGGCCTCATGGACCTCGGACAAAGTTTGTCCAACAATCTGTACTATACTATCCTACAAAATTTGTACGTTGCTGGAAAAGCCATGTACGAACATGTCATTTCAAAAGCTATTGGAGAAGAAAAAGAGGCTATGATCGAAGCGAATCCAGAGTGCGATCCCACTTTATTTACTGTGTCGGGGGATGGGACTTGGAAGAAGCGTGGCTTTGCTTCCCTTTATGGTGTCACAACTTTGATTGCCAAGCATACCAAAAAAATTGTTGACACTGTCGTAAAATCTCGTCTGTGTAACAGCTGCAAATATTGGGAAGCCAAGAAGGAAGAAGAGCCAGAGGCTTACCAAATTTGGCTTGATACTCATGACGAAGAATGCACCATAAACCATGAAGGAAGCTCTGGGAAAATGGAGGTGGATGCTGTAATAGAGATGTTCTCCAGGTCGTTTGAAACACACGGCATAAAATATGTAAAGTATATCGGCGATGGGGGTTCGCAGACCTTCAAAGGTGTATTAGATGTCGACCCCTATGACGGTGACCCTATAGTGGAAAAGAAAGAATGCATTGGGCATGTGCAGAAGCGAATGGGCACGCGACTTCGAAAAATAAAAAAAGAAAATAAGGGCATTGGAGGCAAAGGTGCGGGCAAGCTCACCGACAAATTAATATCCGAGTTGACCACATATTATGGCCTTGCGATCCGCCGTCATCCTGACTCCGTGGAGGATATGAAAAAGGAAATTTGGGCCACTTTTTACCATAAGTGCACCTTTTTTTTTGGTGCGCATGGCAGAAAGCAGCTGCTGAAGGTACGTTAGATAGCTTTCACCACACGTATGCACCTCTCGACAAGAAGGTGATGGAGGTAATAAAACCAGCTTACGAAGCGCTGTCGGCAGATAATTTGCTTGAAAGATGCCTTGGATCTGAAACTCAGAATTCCAATGAGTCCTACAATTCTGTTCTTTGGTCACTTTCGCCCAAACACATCAACTCAGGCGCACGCACCATCGAAGTGGCCAATTTCATTGCAACGTGCCTCTTCAACGACGGTTTTATACCCATACTTAAAATTATGGGTTTGATGGGTATTGCGATTGGCAAAAACGCATACGAATACGCACTATCTCGCAATGAAGACAGATTGAACCGATCAGAGACTCGAGCTGCGGCATCATCAAAAGCTGGCAGAACGGCTCGCAGAGCAGAGAGGGCAGCAGAAAGCAGTTTCTACGAAAAAGAGGAAGGTGGCCTGTATGGAGCTGGCATCGCCGACTAATATTTGTAAGTAAAAATTGTCAGCTCCTTAAAACTGCATTTAAACATTTTTGATTTTTTTTTTTTTTTCCCCAAAAAAATTACTTCAAACTTTAAACGCGTTTATCTCGAACCCACGTTTTTCGAACTGGCGGCCATGATATCTCCAGTTCAACTGAACCGATTTTCATGAAACAAAGTGGAATCGACGCAGAATTGTCACCATTCTCGGGTGAACCTCGACCATAATTTTAAAAAATTTTTTACTATTTTTTTTTAACACTAAACTAAAAAAAAAACCCGAAATTGAAATTTTTTTTTGAATGGCCGCCATTTTGTCAAAAAAAATCACAAAATTAAGCTTGAGGTTCACCCGAGAAGTACATCTATACTGATTATAACCCCGTTTTTTTCTTTCATTTCAGACGCTCCGGAGACCCGGAATCGTGGCCGCCGTGACGACACCTTTTTTTTCACCACCAACTTTGAAGTCTCATTACTTTTTGAACAGCCCACGTATCGAGGCAAAAAAATTTTTTTATTTACTTTGAACCTTTTGTAATACAATAAATAAAAAAAGTTTTCAATTATTCTTTGCGTTTTCAAATAAGAATTTTTTTAAAAAGGGTCCAAAAAACGGGTTTTGAATGAGAAGACCGCCTTAAAACTCGTTTATGAATACAACGCTTTTAAAGAGTATTTTAACTTTAAAAAGCGTTTTAACTAACGAACGTTTGAAAGCTGTTTTAAAATATTTTTATGAATACGGCTGTAAGTTTATATTAATTATTCTTATTCATAAATGTATAAAATGTTATGATTTCTGTTAACTTTTAAGGAAAAAAATATTATTTAAAAAATAAATTCATTTTCATATTACTACTTATATAAATACTCATAATATAAATGTAGTACTCATATATGACAAGTACTCATATAAAAAATCGAATAAATACTCAGTTTCGGTTTCGGCCGAATGTTACAAAATGGACGGAGTCTTGTTTTCGGTCAAAAAATCTTTTTCGGTCGGACTCTATCACCCTTATCATGCACTACGGCGCACAGTGTAACGAGTGCTGCCAAAAATAGCTTACGAAAAAAAAGTCATAAGTTTGTAATTATAAATATGCAGAATCATAGTTTGGAGTATTAATATTCTGAACATAAAAGTTTTTTGTAATATTTTCTCTGTTACGGACATGCCACTTATAAATTGAAAGTTGACTTGAAAATATGATAAACATTTTCTTACACTTTGACATTGTATATTTTTTTTAATAAGGCGTAAATTTTAGTATACAAAATATGCATAAAACTAGCTTGTGTATATTTTATATGTTTTAGTAAAAAATATTTAATTAAAATCAAACATAAAACAAAAATTGTCTGTAACTAAGGACAAACCTTAGAAATCTGAAAAAACGAAAACTTTGAGATAGAATTAAAAAAAAAATATGTTTGTTTCTTCTTAAATTTAAATATGCCTAATATCAACACTTCCTCAATACGTTTCCAAAATGTGGTTGGCCGAAACTCAACAATAGCGATTGTACGCCCACTTTACTGGAGCATGTTTCGGGCAAGGAATAAAATTGTATCAGCCAAAAATGGCTTGCCTTTAGAGATTCAAAATATGTTAAAATAAATTCACTTCTAAACTGTTTTTCGTCGGTTTTCCTATTACATATACTATGTTTTGGTTTTTTTTTAACTGATTAAAAGTTATGTGACAGAATGGCTTAATCAAATTCTTGTGGTTTTACAAGTTGCACATTTTTTTCAATCGCCTGTAAGATTTACATGAACTTGCATCGTTCAACTTTTTTCGCATCATCTTCAACTCATATGTACTTGATGTGTTTAGTGAGCTAAAAACATATTACCAATGCTATATGCAAACGCCAATAAAAACTCTGTTTTCATTGTAATTTTATGATTTTAAGATTTTGAAATCAAAAATTCAGAAATCGTAAAGGTTAAGGATTCTTGAGAATTAAAAAAGAACAGGTCATTCAATAAGTCCGTAGGATAAGTAAGAAAAACACAAAATTTTGATACAACTCGATTAAATTATTCAACATAGTTGCCTTCGAGAGCGATACAACGATTATAGCGATTTTCCAACTTTTCCAAACGATACCACTTTTATAGTACGATTTCTCTTTCTCGTCAAAATAGGCCTCAGTTTCAGCGATTACATCATCATTGGACTTGAATTTCTTTCCAGCAAGCATTCTCTTGAGATCTGAAAACAGGAAAAAGTCGCTGGGGGCTAAATCTGAAGAATACGGTGGGTGGGTAAGCAAGTCGAAGCCCAATTCATTCAATTTGGCCATCGTTTTCATCGATTTGTGACACAGTACATTGTCTTGGTGAAACAACACTTTTTTCTTTTGCAATTGTGGCCGTTTCTTGGTGATTTCAGCCTTCAATCGATCCAAAAGTGCACAGTAATAGTCGCTGTTGATGGCGGTTCCTTTTTGGAGATAGTCGATGAATATTATTCCTTTCGCATCCCAAAATACAGACGCCATCACCTTACAAGCCGACTGTTGGGTCTTTGCTCGCTTTGGATTCGGTTCGTCGACTGCTGTCCAATCAGCTGACTATCTTTTGGATTCTGGTGTGTAATAGTGAAGCCATGTTTCATCCATTGTCACATATCGACGATTGAATTCGATTTTATTGCGGTTTAACAGCGCCAAACACTCCTCTGAAGCATCAATTCGTTGTTGTTTTTGGTCGACTGTGAGTTCACGTGGCACCCACTATGCACAAAGCTTTCGCATACCTAAATGTTCGTGTAAAATGGTAAAAACACTACCATCTGATATCTTTACAATGTCAGCTAGCTCGTGCACCTTCAATTTGCGATCGTTCATAACCAATTTGTGGATTTTTTTGATGTTTTGTGGAATAACAGTCTGATTTGGGCGTCCACTACGCTCTGCACCATTTTTGCGGGTACGACCACATTTAAATTCAGCAATCCACTTTTCTACCATTTGTTTCGATGGAGCACAGTCCGAATAATATTTATCAAGCCACTGTTTGGTTTCCACTGTATTATTTTTAATCAAAAAGCAATGCTTTATCAAAACTCGAAATTCACTTTTTTCCATTTTTTTCCATTTTTTTTTTTCAATAACAAATGTTGCACACAAAATGCTGAATCAATTGTCAGACTGTTGTCAAATTTTTATACGTATCGTTTGAAGGTTTAGTACCAACCAATAAAAATCATATGGAAACAAATCTAGTAACGCCATCTATGTGTCATCCTATGGACTTTTTGAACTTACTGTTAAGATATTAATTAATATAACGCTAAAATTAACTACTTAGTTAATCCACTAGACTAAGTTAAACTACTTATAACGAGTATTTACTAAATATGAATTTTTCTTAAATTTATTTTATTTATCTTTATAGAGTTGTGGAAAAAAAAATTAGTAGGTATATATTTTCTTAAAACATTTCTTATGAAGATTTTATGCCTGAACTTCTGAAATGCTTAAGCACGGGTATTTTTATTTTTGACTAGCTTTGTAAATCCATTATCAGAATTTCGATATTTTTCTTCAATTTTACGCATTGCAGTTTTCTAAAAGTCCTAACTTCCGGCTGTAGGGTATCAGGCTCTGTTGAAGAAAAACAAACAAAACTTACATCAGTCTCTTTTTTGAAGAATCCTGTAAATTACACCCAAAATTCAAGTATCTAGCATTAATATTATAGACACTAGCGTTTAAAAAAGGCGATGCGAGGTGGGTGGTATGGCGAAAAGGTCGAATTTCGATCACTGGCGTACTCTAGTTGTTATTAAAATACCAAGAAAGACTTCAACAACATTGAAAGAACTATGTCTATCAAATTTCATTGATCTAGGATAATTTTTTGGGGGAACTATTTCAGATTACCGATTTCGGTTATATGCGAGGTGGGCGTGCCGTTCATTAAATTTTAACGAAATCGTAAAACTCATTCTCACAAAATTTCATGATTCTAGGACAACTCCTTCTATTTTTGGCCACTCGCTATGTGGGCTCGCTACACTGGGCGGATTAGCCAAAATACTTGGTAGTGAGCTCAATATTGAACATTGTATGCATCATAACCAAGTGCACCGATTACACATTTACGTAGAAACAAGTAGATTTATGCATGAGCATTGATAAAGTTGTAGAAAGTAAAATTTCTTCAAGGTTCCTTGGGCACTGGAATTTCGAGTCTTTTTATGTTATATCTCGGGAACAACATTTTCCCAGTGGATTTTTGTTAGCTCCCGAAAATTGTTGGTAATTATGTAACATATAATTTTAACTTTTCTTGCATTGCCACTGCTAGCTTATGTTAGCTGACATTTTCTTCTATCATTTTCAACCACCAAACATTATCACGCACTAAGCCAACGCATTTTTCATTGCCATACCACAGGACCATAGAACAGGACCAAACAACATTTGACAGCATTGCCAGGAGCAAATTTAATAAAATTGTGCAGATATTCAGGGGTAATTGCTGCAAACATTTTTGGGTGTTGTTATTTACTGCTATATAAGGACGAATTCTCTAAGAGTTGGTACACTTTATATACAAAAACGCACAAGTATGGCGAGAGGAAGTCGAGTTTTAAGTATGTTGTAACTGAATTACTCGACTAGCACTGTTTACAAGTGAAACTGAAAGTGCTGCCAAGTTTTTTTTGTTACCGCTTGCTGGTATATACATATAAACATACCTATATACAATTATCTAGTAGCATTTTTTCACTGTCGCAATTTGCTGATAGCAGCGATTTTGTGCCAATTGATGACTAAGAATTCAAAAATATTTGCCTAAAATTATGCACAAGTATTAATATCAATTTCAGCTCTTTTTTTTAAAAAACAAAAAATAAAGATAACTTCCAGCGTTCCAGCGGTTGGCTACACTAATTATTCAGCATGTTTGTGGTAGCGGTGCTTCCGTTAAATGCTGGGAACTCAATCTTTTTTTTTTGCCATTGTTCGTTTACTCTGCATGTTCATCAGATGCACTCAACTATGCAACTTTGCAGAAGATTAACTAAATTATTTTAATTTTATTGCTTGCAAAAATTAAAATAAAAACAAAAATTTAACAATTGAAAAATTGTTTGCCATTGTAAGCATGTGATCCACCATGCTGGCGATTGAATGGCTTCAGGTCAAGAGATGGGCAGCGTTATGAAGGGCGAGCCAAAAATGCAACTCTGCATTGCATTTGCTTTGTTGTCAACCGTTACATCCGCTGCACAGTGCTGCTCATTTGCAACGACTAGTCGAATTTAACCCTTTCGCACAAAATCAGCCAGCCTTTTGTTGTGTTGAGTTTTTACAGTTATTCCCTTTTTTACCGCATAGCAGTAATTTTAATATTTAGACCATGACAATCGGCCAATCATGAACAAAGCTGAAAATAATAATTATTTTTAGAATTTTTTTTTTCAGAACTTCTATAATTATTTTTTCGCAATGAAATATTAATAAACACAAAAATTGCATTTTTTATTGTTATTTTGAAATTTTGCATCGATTTCTTAAAGCAAAAAAGTCCTCTCCAAAAATATCAGGTGTAGTAATAAGAAATCCACTATCTTTGCATGAAATTGAAGGCTTGATTTGCGAGGGTGGTCCCAGAAGTACTGAACCTGACGTATAGATAGCGGTTGTTGCTTTAAAAAATGACTAGGATAGAAAGTATTTAAGTTAAGCTTAAGTTTCAAGTTTTAAGACGCTACGTTGTTTAGTATTTGTGTGGCAGCCATCATAAGTGAGCGCTCTCAGTGAATTTGTAAACATGGAAAAAATTGGTCATCGTTCCAAGTGGTAAGGTCTAAGTGCAACCCATGATACAAGGTAGGCTCACATTTAAATGGCACAACAAGTTTTGTAAAAACAAAGCTGTGAAAACGCTAAATGTCAAATCAAAAAGGCGCCAACAACAATAAGAAAACTTAAATTCGACCAGTCGATATTGACATTTCCAGTTTCCTTTTTACTCCAACTTGAGCCTACCTTATATATAATTCTGCCATGAGTGCAACCAATATCAAAGCTGAGCTAGATTCTACTCTGTGGGAGTCTGCTCCTTCGTTTACAACAGTAAAATATTGGGTGGCAGATTTGGGCATAAGAAAGCTGCACTCTAAAAAATAAATACAAATTTACTATAAATATAATAGTAATTTTTTGTTTAAAATTCAACTGGAGTGTAATTTCACTGCAAGTTTCATTGTAGATTTTCAATGTTTAAAATTATATACAAACTTTAGTAAAATTAAGCAACATATGTTGAATTTTGCTGCAATATTAATATTAAACTATTTTGTCATCATATATTAAATAACGTGTTTTAATTTTAAGCTAAGATTGTAAATATTTTTTGCCTTGTAATGTACTTAATATTTATATTGGAATGTGTGCGAGAAGTGCTTAATAATTATTTAAAAATTTATTTTAAAAATGCTTTGTTTTATTTCTATAACTCTAACGACAAATTGATATAGCTTCTTGGTGCAACGGACTTGAAAGTTTTTCTTTTTTTTTATTCAGATTTGTGTCTTTTATAAATATGAATTCAATCATAAAATTAGTTGAAGCTTACTTCAGTTTTAATTGCCAAACACATGTTAAATATTAGTAAATAGCAGTAGTAATTTTTATATTACTACATTATTGTAGTAAAAGTAAATAAAAGTTGTTGAATATTATTCATATAAAGGTTGTAATTTTGCAATAGTAGTGCAAAAATGATAGCAACATTAAAGAACTAATGTTTAAGTTTACTACAATACATATATTAAAGCTTAAATATTACTATATATTTTAAGCAAAATTAAACACCAACTGCTGAATTTTACTACATACCAATTGTAAGCAACGAATGTTGAATTTTATAAAGGTGTGTAAATTTACTACAGTTATAGTAGCTAAACTGTTGCCTACAACTATTGTAGTAAATTTCAACAAAAACTTTTAAGAGTGTGTGCACAAGATGGGTGCCGCGTTTGCTCACATTGAACAAAAACAGCGTCGTGAGGATGTTTCAATCGATTGTTTGACGATGTTCCACTGCAATAAAGCCGAGTTTTTGCATCGATTCATAACTATGGATGAAACATGGGTCCATCACTTCACACCTGAGACGAAGAAACAGTCAAAACAATGGACTGAAAGGGGAGAATTGGCGCCAAAAATGGCGAAGACAGTTCTATTTGCAGGCAAGGTCATGGCGTCAGTTTTTAGGGATGCGCTAGGGGTAATTTTCATTGATTACTTTAAAAAAAAAAAAAAGTCAATGGCGAGTACTATGCGAACTTATTGCAAATATTATGCTGAAAAAAGTGTTGTTTCATCTAGGCAATGCATCAGTTTACACATCCACTATCGCGGTGGCTAAAACCTCACGCACTCTATTCGCCAGATTTAGCCACCTCGGATTATTTTCTTTTTCCAAACGTGAAAAAGTGGTTCGATGGTAAAAGAATTGCCAACAATGAAGAGGTGGAATCTGCGGTTGATGGCTATTTTGAGGCGCTCAACGGTTCTTACTTTAAACAGAGTATCGAAGTTATGAAACATCGCTGGGAAAAGTGTGTCGAGCTGAAAGGAGACTATGTTGAAAAAAAAAATATTTGTTCACCAATTTATTGTGGTTTTTTTTCTGAAGTCAGGTACTTTTGGGACCACCCTCGTATTTAAGTTAATGTTTTTACCAATCCGACACAATCCAATAGCACACATTGGGTAGATTGCAACAAATTTTTGGAGTAATAATAAATAAAAAATGATGAAACTTGCTTAATGAAAACTTGCTAACAATGAAAAAAAAAGAATAAATATATTTTTTTAGACGGTTTTCAGACGACCTCATCAGCTCTCGCCAAGCGCCGCTGGTTTGCGCGCGCCTTCTCCCATCGGATACACCAAGTGCGGTTCGGGCTTCCTCGGACTGGTCCATCCATCGGAGGCATCGTCTCCCTCGTCGTGGTTGACCAGCGACCTTCGCCTCGAGCACCTTTTTCGCTGGAGCTTCGTCGCCCATACGATGGACATGACACAGCCAGCACAGTTATACGCCGAACTATGTCAATGTCTTCGTAGAGCTCATACAGCTCGTGGTTCATTCGGATCCGATAGTCATCGCCGACTCGAACAGAACCGAAGATTTGCATTTTCTCTCGAACACCCCAGAGCGGCTGCGTCAGTTTGCGAAACTATCCATGCCTCAGCGCCATAAAGCAGCACAGGTAGAACGAGCGTCTTGTAGAGTGTTAGTTTTGTCGATCGAAAGAGGGCTCTGGAACTTAGTTGCTTACTGAGCCCGTAGTAGCACCTATTAGCAATTATTGTTCTTCGCTTTATCTCCAAGATGACTTCGAGGTTGTTATTAATGGTGGTGCCAAGGTACACAAACTCCCTGACTACTTCAAAGTTATAGCTGCCGGTTGAAACGTGGGAGTCTAGACGCCACGTTCCCTTGCTTGTAGACAGCATATACACTTTGTTTTACCCTCATTTATCGTCAAACCCACTTTGGCTGATTCCTTTTCGATAGCGTTGAAAGCAGCGGTAACATCTCTTTTGGTTCTGCTGACAATATCAATATCATCAGCGTACGCAAGGAGCTACATATACTACTATATAACAGGTCATTCAATAAGTCCGTAGGATAAGTCAGAAAAAAACAAAATTTTGATAAAACTAAAACGATTATATTATTCAACATAGTTGCCTTCGAGAGCGATAAAACGAGTATAGAGATTTTCCAACTTTTTGATATCACTTTTATGGTACGATTTCACTTTCTCGTCAAAATAGGCCTCAGTTTCAGCGATTACTTCATCATGGGACTTGAATTTCTTTCCAGCAAGCATTCTCTTGAGATCTGAAAACAGGAAAAAGTCGCTGAGGGCCAAATCTGGAGAATACGGTGGGTGGGTAAGCAATTCGAAGCCCAATTCATTCAATTTTACCATCGTTTTAATCGATTTGTGACACGGTGCATTGTCTTGGTGAAACAACACTTTTTTCTTTTGCAAATGTGACCGTTTCTTGGCGATTTCAGCCTTCAATCGATCCAAAAGTGCACAGTAATAGTCGCTGTTGATAATGGTTCCTTTTTGGAGATAATCGATGAATATTATTCCTTTCGCATTCCAAAATACAGACGCCAGCCATCACCTTACAAGCCTACTGTTGGTTCTTTGCTCGCTTTGGATTCGGTTCGTCGACTGCTGTCCACTCAGCTGACTGTCTTTTGGATTCTGGTGTGTAATAGTGAAGCCATGTTTCATCCATTGTCACATATCAACGATAGACTTCGATTTTATTGCGGTTTAACAGCGCCAAACACTCCTCTGAAGCATCAATTCGTTGTTGTTTTTGGTCGACTGTGAGCTCACGTGGCACCCACTTTGCACAGAGCTTTCGCATACCCAAATGTTCGTGTAAAATGGTAAAAGCACTACCATCTAATATCTTTACAATGTCAGCTAGCTCGTGCACCTTCAATTTGCGATCGTTCATAACCAGTTTGTGGTTTATTTTGATGTTTTGTGGAATAACAGTCTGAGTTGGGCGTCCACTGCGCTTTGCATCATTTGTGCTGGTACGACCACGTTAAAATTCAGCAATTCACTTTTCTACCATTTGTGTCGATGGATCAGAGTCCGAATAATGTTTATCAAGTCATTGTTTGGTTTCCACTGTAATTTTTTGCAATGCTTTATCAAAACTCGAAATTCACTTTTTTCCATTTTTTTTTTTCAAAACCAATAGTTGCACACAAAATGCTATAACTCACGAATCAATTGTCAGATTGTTGTCAAATTTTTATACGTATCGTTTGAAGGTTGGTACTAAATAAAAATCATATGATAAAATTCTAGTAACGCCATCTATGTGTCATCCTATGGACTTTTTGAACGTAATGTTATATATACTACTGTGGGCAAAAAATACCGAGAAATTTTAATTAAAAGTTTTTGGTGATTCCGATAGGGACAAGTGTTTTTATTTGCAAGTTGGCACTACTGTCACTGACATCTGTGCCAAATTACACGTCCAAATATTTACTGGTATTTGAGTTACGCGCAGTTTTGTAAATAGCTGAGAGTGAATTTTTCGTTTTTTATAATGTTCGAAACTATTCAACAACGCAGTTCCATTAAATTTAGTGTGGGGAATGAAATTTCTGCTACCGAAACGTAGAAAATGTTTCAGGTAAGGCCTAAGGTAAACAAGCTCTATCGAAAACAAGAGTTTATGGGTGGTACAAAAGGTTTAAAGCGTTGAAGATGAGGCACGGCCAGGACGACCATCAACATCAACTGACGTGCAGCCACACGTCAACAAAATCAGAGTCATTCCGAGACCTTACTGATCTTGTTGAAATATCGGAAGGATCAGTGAAAACTATTTAGAGTGACTGTTTGGTCCTCAGAAAAGTGAAATCTCGACTGGAGCCAAAAACGCTCAATTTCATGGAAAAACAGCGTCACGTTGATGTGTGTGGATTTATGCTTACCGACTATCAAGACAAAATGAAACGCATCATAACTGGAGATGAGAATTAGGTGTATACTTATGACCCGGAAACTGCTCATCAATCGGGTGAATACCGTGCCAAAGATGAGCTGAGATCGAAGATACCACGTGAAGGCAAGTCAGAAATCATGGGCATGTCGATTATCGTGCAAAACTGTCAATAAAGAAAACTACTTGGGTGTTATGCGTCGTTTGCCTAATGGTGTGCGTCAAAAAAGACAGGATTTGTGGAGAGACAATTCTTGGTTTTTGCATCACGATAATGCACCATCTCACACTGCACTTGTAGTTCGAGATCATTTCGCCAAAAACTCCACCCTTATCGTTTCGCAACCACCACAGAAACCAAAATGAAGAAGACAGAAGACTTTGCAGTATGTTTTGAAAATTGGAGTTTGAATTTTAAAGTGCATTGTATTCGGGGAGACTACTGTGAGGGGGGCTGAAATGAATTTAGAAGAATAAGTAATGATTTTTTAATTATAAACAAATTCTCGATATTTTTTGCCCACAGTAGTATACTGAAATAGGAATAAAGGTTCAAGTGCGCCCCCAATTGTGCTACGACACTATTGTTTGAACTTCTTTAAAGCTTTTTAGCTCTATCAACCTTGTTCCAATATTCAAGTAAAGCTTAAACTTTAAGTAGCTCATCTAACCATTCAAATATTTTGCATTAATTAGATTAATAAGGAAAATATAACTGCGTATAAATCTTGTGGGTGAATATATAAATCAACATTTTATGTATCTTTCGAGAAGCTGCGCCGCCACACTAACGCCCGAATTATTAATATTTTTTTTTTACTCTTAACTCTGCAGTTGGCTTAGCTTAGCTAAGTTTTATGTCTACTCCCTAAATTTGTTGAGGTTCCAAAAAGCAAAAATTGCTCAACTCCATGCTGTGCGTCGTCATCGACTTCAGCGTCGTTCATTTAGCTGCGTAGCAAAGAAATAAATTTTTGACATAAATCATTTGAATGTAAAACGCAACATAAATTAAAATATTTAGATTTGAAGATGGCAGCCTCTACGGTGGCTATAAACCATGAGAACTCTATTCAGTGTTTTGAGCATTTAAGTACCAATTTAACATAGTGTAGAAACCAATTCAAGTTGCGCCTATTTTTATTTAATCTTTTTCATCTACAAGCATTTTAAGAGCCTATTTGTAGTAGTTTTTTTTGTTATTTATTTTTTTTGAAAATGCCGCTTTTTACTGAATATTTCCTTAGTATGCTTTTTGCTATATTTTGTATTATTACTGTGAGTATGAATTTTTAATAACTTTAGCTTTTATTCACAACTTTTACAATAGTTTTTCGAGCTTTTTTCCAAGAATTTCTTAATAGATCTTAATTTTTATTACTTGAGCTTTATTGGGTAACATCTATGTTGTTGTGGGGCAATTAATATTTTATATCACAGATTAAATAAATTGATGGTATGTTTTAGATTTTGTTGAACCAATACAAATATAATAAAAAAGGGTTACATAAATGTTAAGTAAATATTTGGTAAGACGTTCATGGGAAATATTATTGAAATTATAAAGGTTTTTTAAATGATATAGTACTTACTCGTATTTATAGTCGTACATAAATGTATGAACTGATATACACTGATCAAGACTTCAAGTCAATTCTTTGCTATTCCCTTTTAAATGTACCCTCTCTCGCGTTGATGTCCCCGTCTCTCATCAACAAATGCAAAGATTGATCGTCAATTCTTGGCTAATATAAGCCGGAACTATGAATGAATTTTTTATAAAATTAGTGCAGAAGTTTTAGAATTTAAATAATTACAAAATTTCATCAAAATTTTTAATAAAATTATTTAGAAAAAACTGTGTCCAAAATTATGTCCAAAGCACATCATGCATAAGTATTATTATTAATAAGTATTATTTTATATCACAGTATAAGCAAATTGATTGTTTAAGGGGGTAAACGCATCGAGAAATTTCGAAATTTATAAATTTGAATTTTTTTTACTTTTCTTCTAGCGTAACCTCTTAAGAATGTCTGGTGAAAGCGGCATGCAAAAATTCGAAAAAATAACGGAGTTATGGCCGATTTAGTTAAGACATTCGGAATGCTTTTTATTCATTGCTTAACTTTCAAATGCGTTTTTCTCGAAATCTTATTTTTGAAGTCGGTACGCAAGATATCTCTTAACCTAATGAACCGATTGCTTTCTTTTTCTTTTTTGTGCTTATTTTATACATAATTTCCTAGTCGTTGTCATAGGGGGCTTTTTAGGGGCTTTGTTTTTTTTAATTGGCGAAATAAGGTCATATTTTCCTCTAAAAATCGCTATGTAAACGCAAATGCCCCCATTTTGTCAAAAATGGATATTTTTAAAATCGCCTATGACAAAGACTGAATTGAAAATACTGTCCACTTGCATAATCTTTTTGTTTATTTGATTCTGATGATTACAGATGAAGCAGGAGTGCGTTCCGCGGAGGGCCTTTTATTTGCGGTACTTCACGGACCACAGGATTACTCGGCGAATATTGGATATTTTTTTTTTTTTTTAAATTGACATATTCTCAAAAATGTGTATTATCTGCTATTGGCTTCCTCCAAAAAAAGTCCAGAAAAATGTTTTTTTTTTTTGGGTTTCTCGGTGCGTTGTCCCCCTTAATAGATTTTAGTGAACCAATTAAAATAGGCAATAATAAAAAAAATGATTACATAAACGTATAATATATATTCATATATAGACATAAATAAAAGTATAAATATTTAAAAGAAACTTAATGCAAAAATTTACTTCAAATAATTACAGCATTTTAAGATTGCATTACAGTTTGAGAAAATCATTTTGAAAAATCTATATTCAAACCTTTTTCTAAAGCACAGCAAATTAAAATATTAAAACTTTTTTTTTTAAAATTACATAGAAAAAATAGATTTTACGCACACATTTTTTATGCGGCTTTAAGTCCATTTCTGTTTTTTTTTTTGGCAAATTCCGGGACTTTAAGACAAATACCAGGACACCATTTAGGAAACCGGAACAATCCTGGCCAATCCCGGCTACGTGGCAAACCTTGGTACTTGGTACATTCAAAAGCGATCAAGATGTTTTGGAAATTTTTTTTTTTCACTCTGGTCAGCCATCAACGTCTTCAATTGAAGTTAAGATTAGTAAAGTAAAAAAATGGTGACTGAAAATCTAGCAAAAACTATGAATATATCAATTGGAATTCATAATTATATTTGAAATTCAGAAAATATCATCTGTAATTCAGAAATTACATTTGAAATTCAGAAGAAAATCAATTAAAATTCAGAAAATATCAATTGAAATCCAGAAGAGATCAATTGAAATTCAGAATTCCATTTCTTACTCAGAAAAGATCAATAAAAGTTCAAAATTTCCATTTGAAATTCAGAAAATAACAATTATATTCGGAAGTTCCATTTAAAATTCAGAAAATATGAATTTCAATTTAGAAAAGACTAACTAAAATTTATAAATTCAGAAAACATCAAATGAAATTCAATTTTAAGTACAGAAAAGATCAATCAAGTTTCAGAACGATAAATTTGAAATCATTAATCATAAAGTTATAAGGTCAATTTGAATTTTGTGGAATATCCATTTATTTGTTCCGAATTTTAAATGAATGCCATTTGATATTTTCTGAATTTCAATTGATCTTTTCTGAATTTCAAATGAACTTATTGAATTTAAATTGATCTTCTCTGATTTTCAATTGTTATTTACTGAATTTCAAATGGAGTTCTGAATTTCTCTTGATATTTTATGAATTTCAAATAATCTTTTCTGGATTTCGAATGGAGTTCTGAATTTCAGTTGATATTTTCTTAATATCAATAGAATGTTTTCGAAATTTAATTTGATCTTTTCTGAATTTCAAAAGGAGTTTATAAATTTTAATTATATTTTCTGAACTGGCTACCGAAGCGATTACCAAGCCGTGACCGAGTGTTCCAATACTTACTGAGACACTAACCAGCGCCATAGAGCTGACCAACCGATTACCGAGGTAATCACTAATTACCCAAGTGCTCTCCAACCGATTACCGAGGCACTTACTGGCTACTGAAGCGCTTACTAACCGAATACCAAAAGAATGAGCCGAATAACAAAAGACTTGGTAAATTGTTCAATAAAAGGAATATTTGAATTATTGAAAAACCCGCGTGTTTTTATTTCAAAATAATTTGTGAAAGTTAGTGAATCTTTCACAGTATCCTGGGGCGGCTGAGTTTTACCTCAGCCTTCGAGAAAACCATGCCACAAATGACCTCCCCGCGGCCATATAGAAGTATGTTCAACGTTTTTAGCACCACGACATACACCATGACATTCAGTTTTATATATTAACGGAAGTTTTCCTATTTTGATGAAGTAACTTTGCATGGGAGGTAGGCGTGGTTTTGATCGAGTTTTGCCAAATATCATAGAGATGGTTCATATTATATATAAACGCTAATGTGCAAAATTTCAAGACGTTTCTTAAATTTTTGTGGATTCTGAAGAGATTTTACGTGGAAAATGAAGCCACTTTGTATGGGAAGTGGGCGTGGTTTTCATCCAATTTTTCCATATATCATAGAGATGGTTTATTTTAAATATCAAAGCTTATATGCAAAATTTTAAGACATTTCTTTAATTTGTGCAGATTTTTAAGAGATTTTACCGATACTACAAGGCCAATTTGTATGGGAGGTAGGCGTGGTTTTCATCCGATTTTGCCAAATATTATAGTGATGGTCTATATTAAATATCAAAGCTTATGTGCAAAATTTCAAGACATTTCTTTAATTTTGATCAGATTTTTCCTTAATCTTCCTTTTTTAAAAATAAACTAATCTCTTGAATTTCATCGCGAAAGCTTTAAAATTAAGGCTGTAATCGTGTCGATGCTAATCATAATTATAAAACTTTTCTATACCTGCCACGCCTCCTTCTTGGCGTTACAAACGGAATGACAATATACCCCTTACGCAGTACGCGTTGGGGTATAAAGATTCTAAATAAATAAGAATGCAAGAATATCCCGGACTAAGAAAAGAAGAATATATTTTTTTTTTTGGAAATAATGGCTGTTTGAAAAAAGGAGTAATTTCTTAGCCTTATTTTTAAAAGTTTTGAATTATTTGAAAATATGTAAAAATAAAATGTTTACACAATTCTAGTCCTGGAGGGATATAAAAAAAAGACCCACAGCAAATTTTAAATTAATCGGTTTATTAGAACTTGAGATATCATGTTAAACGTTTTGGAAAAGTAGTGAAAAAAAATTTGAGCTCTGGTTTTATTACATTAGATGCCGAAATTCTAGAAGAATATAACTCGTTCAATAATTGGAATTTTTCAAACTTCGAAAATATGAAATAAACAAAATTTCGATTTTTTCAAAATTCTACACTAGTATACGTATACTGCCTTAACCCTCTTCAGCTAACGTGCTCCAAATTTAACAATATTACTGACGTGGGGTCTAGCAGACCTCACCTTTATAACTGATTTCCTATGATACACATCTGACTGTAACTTTTTTGACCATATTCCTAATACAAGAAAAAAATTTGAAATAAAATACATTTTTTTTCAAACGATTTGATTTGAATTTGGCATCGAATTTTACGTTTAAACGCACGAAGTTTTGATTTTCGTTGTCTGTGAGACTACGACGTCAGCTGCAGAAGTTAAAACAAAATTTGCATCGGGAACTGAAGTCGATTCCGAAAACTGCGTTCGAAAAATGTTTTGATGATTGTATTATTCGTCATAGGTGTTTTATTTCGCAAGAGGCATACTTTGAAGGCAATCAAAAAATTGTAAAGAATAATAAATATTTTGAGTTTAATTGACCAATTCCCGGCACATTTTGGACAGAATGTATGAATGTAAGTATGAAGAAATATTCAAAGTACAGAGCCATAAAAGCTGTTATGATATTGTTTTGATATTTATAAACAACCTTTGAGAACTCATTTCAAGACGATCATGAAAGTTTTTGAATTCATGTGTGTCGACTTCAATTCAATTACCATTTGAACAAGAAAAAACTAAAAGAAAAACCTACTTTGTTGTACAAATCAAGATTTTATGTGTATCCAATATAAAATAACAAATTAAGGCGGTCTTCTCATTCAAAACCCGTTTTTTGGACCCTTTTTAAAAAAATTCTTATTTGAAAACGCAAAGAATAATTGAAAACTTTTTTTATTTATTGTATTACAAAAGGTTCAAAGTAAATAAAAAAATTTTTTTTGCCTCGATACGTGGGCTGTTCAAAAAGTAATGAGACTTCAAAGTTGGTGGTGAAAAAAAAGGTGTCGTCACGGCGGCCACGATTCCGGGTCTCCGGAGCGTCTGAAATAAAAAAAAAACGGAGTTATAATCAGTATAGATGTAATTCTCGGGTGAACCTCAAGCTTAATTTTGTGATTTTTTTTGACAAAATGGCGGCCATTCAAAAAAAAAATTTCAATTTCGGGTTTTTTTTTTGTAGTTTAGTGTAAAAAAAAAATAGTAAAAAATTTTTTAAAATTATGGTCGAGGTTCACCCGAGAATGGTGACAATTCTGCGTCGATTCCACTTTGTTTCATGAAAATCGGTTCAGTTGAACTGGAGATATCATGGCCGCCAGTTCGAAAAACGTGGGTTCGAGATAAACGCGTTTAAAGTTTGAAGTAATTTTTTTATAGCTCATTTTGACGAAGACCTTGCTTCACAAAAAAGGCTGTATCTTCTAAAGTATTTCGAATTTCTAAAAATCCTTTTAGGGGCATATTCACAACTACCCAAGCTATAAATAAATGCAAAAAAAAAGTCAAAAATAAAAAAAAGTTGCTCAATGAGAAGACCGCCTTAAAACATATTGTTCGGCTTATAACTATAACCTGACAATCCCGCAAATCAAACATTAAATTCTTAGAAAAAAAAAAATACATGAAAAAGTTTAGATTGTGCATTTAAATGTATTCATATAAAAGTCATTTGTTAACAAAACGAATGGTGTGAATTGTTGTTAAATCCAAGACGATTGATGGTAAACAACTTTTGTAGCAATTATATACTCTTTCACACTCATAAGCATTGCTGCTTCAAAAGAATCTAAACAATGTTGCAAGTAATTAACACTTGCGTTGAAGTTCTGTGCAATTAAAGTGCCTAGCAACAGCCTGACTTGATGTTGACAATATACGCAGGCATGTACTCGCGCATACATATGTATATGTATACAAATATTTATTTAGCCAATGAGTTCGTATGTTTTTTTTTTTCTATTTGCTGCAAGACGCATTGACAAATTATCGATTGTCAACAAATTGCATCAATATCTTCATGGAACATATTCTATAGTTTAATATTCTGCCAACAAGCGTTTGCTAGACGCCGTCTAGCAACAGCTAGAATAGATCGTTCAACTAGTCAACGACAATCGACTGACTACTGTCCACTCGACGTTTCTTCAAACAGTCGGACGTCTGTCTGTCTGTCTGTCTGCTTGGTCGGTCGGTCGAAGCAACAGTTCAACAACATTTGAGAGCTCCTTAGGCAAATATGTGCAAATAAGTCATAAGAGTCTCAAGACCAAAGAGGCCAACGTCCCCCATACTTCTCTAACCATGCGTTGTCGTTAACTCTAATGCTATACTAGTTGTTGTTGTTGTTGTTGTCAACGTTGTTGCAACGTACAATATCGTCTTGGCTTTTGATGTGGTTTTCTTTTATTTTTCATAAAAGTTCGCGCTTCGTGTTGGGGTTCTTAAACTTTCCATGGTCAACGTCGGCGTCGACGTTGAAGTCAACGTCGAAGACGTCGTCGTCGTCAGCGACTCTGTCAATGGCAGTGAATGTTAACATCAACAAATTCATTTTATTCACAATGCGTTTGCAATTGTAATTGCAACAACAATAAAAACAGCAACAACAACAATGGCAACAACAACAACGATATCACTTAAAAAGAATTGCATTTGCACTTCACTAACCTCAAGCACCTCTAGTAGATACCCCAACGCAAACGCACCATACCGCCTCACCCACCACCAACACCCTTCAACGAGGTTCCACACAAAACAAGCCAACAACACCTACCAACAACACCACAACAACAGCAACAACACACATATGCAAATAGACAGCGTGAATAAATAATTTTTGAAGTAAAAACACACGTTTGTATCTATGTTTATTATATCTATTCTCTAAAAAGTCTTCTTTGCTGGTTCTTCTTCTACTTCTTCTTGTTGCAAATTCATAAAAATGAAATGAATGAATGACTGCGTCAAGAAACCGCATGACGAATTGTGTTGACAAAGAATTAAACTACCCTATAGGAACAAACTAACTTGTTTTTAAAAACAACTAATTAAGAAACTAGTTTAAAATAAACCAGTATATGCACTACTTTGAATTATATTAAGGCGGCATCCACTTCAATATATGAAGTAATTGAAATACTACTTAAAAACCAGTGATTGATAAACTACTTTGAATTATATTAAGGCGGCAACTACTCTGATGTTGGCATAATTTAATTGAAAATTTTTATTAGATTACAAGCTTATATATATTTAACCATGTTATTTCATCAAATATTATTAACTTTTGGCCATCAGTAATAGTTTTCAATTGGTTATTTTAAAGCAATTAAAAAAATAATTTAAATGTAACTAATTTAACAAGTAGTTGAAAATATATGCAGACGACAGTCAATTGACTTATTTAGCGGACATCACCATACAAAATAAGTTAGTTCGTTCTATGGAAAAAAGTCAGAATTTCAACTAGTTGTGGTTGACAAAAAACTACTTTATCAACTACTTTTAAATTAGTTGATTTTCCTACAGGGTAGCTAGAAAAAAAAACAAACATGACTGTATAGAATATAAAAGTCACAAAAGAAAAGACACACATGAGAGGAGAGTTAAAAATTAAATTTTATGCAAAATATTATTTAAAAGAATTTAAAATCATTCTGGGAAAAAATAATAAATTTTTCGCCACTGTAAATGATACAAACGTTGTTGGTATTAATTAGAAATACAGGGTGATTTAAATATAAAAAATGTTTGCTTTTACTGCTTCAAACATCAAGAAGATACAGTATCTATCACTCACTGATAGATACAAATTTTGAGTGTATTTATGAATGGGAAAAAATCAAGTCATTGTTATTCCTGCTAGTCAGACAAAAGTCATAATCTTTGTTTAATACTTATCTATTACTTTCTAGTACAATCTTATTGCCGTTGAAGTTGTTTGCTGTGAAAAATTTTGAAAGATACGCACTGTGAAGGCTTAATACAAACCATTGACGCATTTTATTAAATTTTATCATCACAGATAAAATTCTTTTTCTTATTATAATGAAAATCAGTTGGCAAAGTAATGATTGCACAATTTTATTTATAGAACACTTAATTGATGATTACATAATTTTAAGCTTTCAATTATTTAAAGTAGTTATTTTAGAGGTGTGTACCGAAGATCAAATAATTTTTCTTGTACAAAAAAAATTTCCCATATATTGGTTTCATAACTTTTAGAAATATAAATAGATGGCTATTGTGAACAATTGTGCTAATTCTCGATGTGGTATGACCAGATTTTTATTTATATTTGGACCAATAGCATTTCATAGGCAACACATGGTGATATGACATTGTGAAAAGGCATCCAGGTAGGATATCGATTTCAACAGCATCTGTAGTTATCCTTTGTCGCTTGACTTTCGATGTAGAAAAGATTTTGTGCTCCTCTCGTTTGTGCACTGTGAAAAGTTTTTCGGAAAAAGTTTGCAAAAAATGTCATAAGTTGTTGCGAGATATATTTTCTGCGATTTTACATTGGCAATTACATGTCAGCGATTTCTTTGGTACGAAGGATTCGTTTGGTGAGCTCCTAACCAAAATTTTTGGATCAGCTTCATCATCTTTACGCAGGTGGTCGTTGATCTGTTCAATACCTAATTAATCTGGCTCACGATGTTCTGTATAAGGGGCGCTACAATAAATTAATTCTGTAATGGAGTTATTACGCCCCTTATGTCAATATTCACAGTTATTTTTTAGTTAGTGAATGAATTTTGACTCAATACCCGCTCTATCGCGAAAAGTAATAAAACTAAGTCATTTTATGATTCGAGTCTTTTAGGAGGTTCCACACTCCCTGTTTTAATGTGCAGTATTTACTTCCGTAAGATGATGGTAGAGAATGATGGCTTTGCACCAAGTTTCCATGCTCTATACACGGTTAAAAATCTTGGAGTAATGGAAAAGAAAAAAATAAATAAAAAAACCGTGTACACGTATACACATTAGATTGGGTCGAAAAAAAGTTTGAAAAAACCACCCCCTATTTCAAAGCGGATTGACTTCGAGCGGATTGACCAAAAACCAAAAATTTTTTTTTTTTGGACCACCGGAAAAACAGTTGAAATGGTCTTTTTTCTATAACTTAAGCATACCAAATCAGATCTTCAAAAATCCTATGTCGTTTAAATGTGCATTACGAGTACTACAGTTTCTCTTCAGAGCATTTGCACTTTCAAAGTCATATTTGACTATTAAGCCACGTTAGACTAATTTATCCCCCCTAAACATTTTTTTACATTTTTACAAAATGTTTTTAATAATTTTAAAAAACAAAGAAGTTATAATGGTTCAAATATGTGGTACAATGCTTTTTTCATTAAACATATGTATATGATTTTTTTTTTTTAACAAACTTAAAAAATAACTTAATAATTTTTAAAAATTTAGTAATGAAATTAAGATAAAAAATATTTCTTAAGATATTTAGGTATAACAACGAGACAAGAATGTTATTAAAACAAAATTGCCCTTGAATCGTGACAATATATTAAAGGTTCCAAAAAAAATTGTAAACTAAATCATTATAAAGGGTGGTTAAATTTTAAGGGCCAATATTGATTTTGAATAAAACACAAATTATTTTGGAAAAAATTGTCATTTCTTTTTATTATAATAATATTGGTATGGTTCAATTATGTATGGAACAAAATATCGGCCAAATGGCCGCCGCGACCTCGGCAGCACACCTCCATCCGATGGTCCAAATTTTCGATGGCACTGAGGCATAAGTGAGGTTCTATGCCCATAATGTGCCGAACTATCTCATCCTTTAGCTCTTGAATTGTTGCTGGCTTACCGACGTACACCTTTTCTTTCAAATAACCCCAAAGAAAGAAGTCCAGCGGTGTCAAATCACATGATCTTGGCGGCCAATTGACATCGCCACCACGTGAGATAACACGGCCATTGAATTTGTCGCGCAAAAGAGCCATTGTTTCGTTAGCTATGTAGCAAGTGGCACCGTTCTATTGAAACCACATATCGTTCACATCCATATCTTCCAATTCGGGCCATAAAAAGTTCGTTATCATCTCACGATAGCGAACACCATTCACAGTAATTGCCTGACCGCCCTCATTTTGGAAAAAACTCGGCCCGATGATGCCGCCAGCCCATAAACCGCACCAAACTGTCACTCTTTGTGGGTGCATTCGTTTTTCGACAATCACTATAGGATTATCATTCGCCCAAATGCGGCAATTCTGCTTATTGACGAATTCACTGAGGTGAAAATGTGTCTCATCACTGAAGATGATTTTCTTCGAAAATTGATCATCCACTGTTGCCATTTCTTGCCACCATTCTGACCATTGACGATGCTTGAAAAGGTCAAGAGGCTTTAGTTCTTGAGTCAATTGCACCTTGTAAGCGTGTTAGTGCAAGTCTTTATGCATAATATTCATCAACGACGAGCGTGAGTGGTGCAGTTGTTGGGCACGACGACGAGTTGAGGTGGACGGCTCTTCAGCCCCACTATCGCGAACAGCAGCAATATTTTCTGCAGTACGAGCTGTACGAGCATGCACTGGTATTTTCACATCTCCTACAGACCCAGTTTGCTCAAATTTTTGCACGATTTTTCCGATTGTACGCACATTTGGACGATTAAATTGACTGAAAAAGTCACGAAGTGACGATATGCATTTTAATTTGAACGCCCATTTTCATAATAAGCCTGAATAACTTTAACGCGTTGCTCGATCTTACCATGGTTCAAATTGAGTTAGTCTGAAATTGAAAAATGTCAAATTAAATGCAGAAAAAAACTTGACGTTTAGGTGTGGTTCACATTCAACATCGGCCCTTAAAATGAAACCACCCTTTAGTATCCAAGAGTTTAAAGACTTTTCATGCACTGTGGCAGCGTGCTATCATTCCGATTGTGGTAAAATCTTATTTATTTAAAAAAGATATTAAATCCGATAACTCCAAATGCTTGCTTCTTAAACCTATAGGGTAAAATAAAATAATGTCATGATATTTATTAATTATTTTATTAAAATTAAAATAACGACCTAGACTTTTACCCGATGGCTCCAAGCAGAGAACTGCATGAGTGGCTTCACTAATACATATGAGCACTCGTTGAAAATGAGAGTAGATAGCGTGAATCGTATTCAACGAATAAACAAAATGCGCACTGGCTCAAGAAGAAAGCTTCGCTAAGTTTGCTATTCGCTACTGCAGGGCTTAAGAGGCTCGCTGTAACAAATAGAGAAAGCTGAAAACACTCAGCCTCTCAAAGATCCTCACTCGCCCTAATCACTGAGAGTTGATCAACTTTTTGCATCATTCTCAATGATTTAGCGAATCGGAGCGAGTCATCTACGCAGTTTGTTACTGCGGTAATTTTAACTACTCTGATATTTATCGTGCACAAGAAATGAAAAGGAAATGATTGCAAGACACTATTTTTATTAAGTTTTAAATGTTGTTTATTATTAAGATTACATTAACAGCAAGTTCATTGATTTAATATAAAATTTATGAAGATATAACATATTTTTATAAAAATGAAATTCATCAAAAAACTATTATTAGGCAATTTAAAAAAAAGTATGTCAATATAAATTTGTTGTTTATCTGTCGTTATATTTTAAAATTTGTTTGTACAAACGACAACAAACAATGTTTTTTATAATAGTTTTATCTTCTTTTTGATTTTATTAAAAACTTTCCAAACATCACTTTTTTTTCGACGGTGAATATACATTTAATTATTTCTAGGTAGTCTATTTTTATCAAAAAAAAAAAAAAATGCGCAGAATACAATGACTATTGAAAAATTTAGTTATATTCATTGAATGTCGCCGAATTCAATTACGAAGGTCATAAAAATTAGATAAAAAAAGGTTCAGCCGCAAATGATTGGTTTTTCCAATTTTTTACCAATAAGACATGCAGCGACAATTGAATGCAGAGCAACATGCAAATTTTGTTTGTTGATTCGCACAACTCTCAGCTGAATCGCGAAGCAGGTAAAAATTTCACCATATTCGCTATGTTTGTTCGTTGACTCCCACAACTCTCAACATGAGGATAGAAAAAGCGCATTTTGTAGATCAGAGAGTGAGAGAATAGTTCGCACTCAACATATAAAAAGCGAGAGAGTCAATGCGAATCAAACACAATTTATTGAGGATTGCGAATGGTTGTGAAAACATAACGAAGTAGTGAAGAAGGACTCCTGGCTCCAAGTGATATCTTGCTCACCGCAAAATTTAAGGTCTTTCGCGGCATTGCTCTTTTCTACCTTATCGACTAATATTATCGGACCCAAATTTCAGGGATAAGTCTTGAGTAGTTATACTTCAATAATGTAAAAAAAAATTTGGTCTTAAATAAAATACAGCTTCAAACATTTTTAAAAGGGGGATCTTTTTTTCGAAAAACTCCCGAAGGCCCTTAAATGACGAATTATTTTTTAATAATAGTGGGCCTTAAACGACGTATTATTTTTTATTAATTTAATAATAGTTTTTAATAATATTATTTTTTAATACACATATAGTTCAAATATAAACACTTAAAGTGAATTATAGTTTCAAATCGCTTATAAAGTTCAAGAGTCAAATAAACGATATAAATTGCATTGGAGGTACCACGGCCCTTTTTATAATATTGATAATTTTTTTCAGTTTGATGATTCTAGTGAATAATGACTTCTTTCCCGTGCTTCCATTCTCTATTGTATATATGATAGTTGAGAAACTGGGCGTTATAAACGGTTCGAGTTGTATGGTAGGGGCCATGGCCTCTTTTCCAATACACATAATTTTTTTGATTTAAATGATGCTAGTGACAAACATCTGCATATATATAGGTCAGAGGCTTGCAGGTTGCCACCCCATAGCTTTTTTGACCATATTTCGTCATAAAATTACCGAATTGTTGAATTGATTCTTGCTTTAATAAGAGGAAGTAAAAAGTCAAAATCCTATGCTAAAAGAAAAATTGTACAGTAAATTTTCAAAAGTATCTAAAATCAACCCTTTGAAATTTTGGCTTGCAGGTTGCCACCCCTTGAAAAGTTGCTGAAAATGGAGAAAACCTTAAGTAAAAAGTAAAGTTTATAAAAGTACAATATTCAATTTTGAATGAATTTTGCAGTGCTCTACCCCTATTTATTATAAACATTCATTACTTTAATTGCGAAATCCTTAATACCGCTTTTGGGTTTTCTGCGCTGCACATACTAAAACTGCAACAATAATGTAAAAAAATCACCAAAAATCTTACTAAAATTAAATCAAACTTTATTTTTGACTCAATGTCTTTTATAAACATGTAAAGGTTAATACACGTTATACAAGACAAAAGCGAAGAAGATAGGTAGCAACATGCAAGCAAACAAAGATGTCAACCTGCATTTCGACGCCATTTTAAAATTAATTTAATATAATTTTGCTAAGCCATAATATCTTTGGAGTTCTGGTTTTGGCGAAAATTTTATGAAAAAGCAACAGATTCACAAATATTTATTTTGAATTATCGATCGAAATATATAATTTATGAGCACAGGACAAGTACACAATTTTAATTTTTTAATTTTAAAGAACTATATTTTACACTTTTTCAAGCAGACACTGCGTTCTTGTGTCTGTCCGCTCCAAAAGTAGATTAAAAGTGACAACTACTTTTATGAGGTCAATGTCACTTAGAGTTTAGGTTACAACACTGCTAGAATGTCAAAATACCGCAGTGGTGACAATCACAACTAGTTTGATTTGTCATAATGACCATTTGGATTTTCCATTTTTAAAACGATAGAAATAAGAACATAGAACGTATTTTATTGTATTTTCAAATTTTTAATTTTAAAACATTTTAATTTTAAAATATTTTCATTACATTTACACTTGGTTTTTACTATGCCATTTTCACTTTATTATTGTCAGTCTAATGTGAACGCGTTTTATGTCTTATTTATGTCTTATTTATTATGATATAAACGAAAACAAAGAAAAGCTGATTTCTAGGCGTATTTTATGCAAAAAACTTGCATAAAAATTAGTATTTCTCTGATAATTAAGGCGGAAAAGTTTCATGCCAAATCGTAAAATTACCTAGTGGAAAGTAAGCTTAAGGCTTTAATTTGCTGAGCTAACATAGTTGGTGTATGTACAAGAATGTAGCAAATTAGAAATGCGTAGTGATGCTCTATGCAGCAACAGCAGCGCCTACAGCAGCGACACCGGCAGCAACCTTGCCAGCATCTACTGCAACACTAGCGGTTTCATGGACGGTGTGCTTCAGTTTTTTCTGCAATTATTTAAATTTAAATAAAATTTATAGTTTTAAAGAAAAACTGTGACACTTACCAATCCATGGCTAAGTTTCTTGCCAAAACCAGCCTCACCCTGTGATACAAACAGGCAAAGAACGAGCACGGCGATGAAAGCGAGATACTTGCGGAAATTCATTTTTGTTAAGAATGCAATTTTTTACCAACTGCCTACTAGAACAATGTCAATAAAAATGATATATTTTGAACTATAGCGAAAACCTTTTATAGTACAAATTTTTAAAAAATTTGTATTTTATACAATTTTAAACAACTTATCGATTAGTTGCTACAGCTCTTATGATAATCTCAGAGATTAAAAAAAAGTAGAATGGAATAACAACAGAAAGCATTTATATTTTGAACATTGTTCTTTAGAATCTTCAGATAAGGGTCTTTTAATAAGAAAATCAAATACGTCAATAGAATGGATATCTTCATTATGTTCAATTCAATAGTTGAATAACATACTTCAGATTCGTTCAGCAGAGAGTTTTGATTACACAAATAGATTTTATACTTTATATTTATAAAATTTCAAATACGTGTGACGGTTCTTTTCCACACAGTATCGGTTTTGTTTACGTATGGAAAAATTAAATGAAAACCACGCCTACCTCGCATACAAAGTAACGTCATATAAATAATAAAATCTTCATAACTTCAAATATATATCCTTAGTACGGCTGTTAATTCATTTTTACCAAAAAAATGCGCTAACGTAGTAATAATATAGCAGATATATAGACAGTTAGAAAACTCTGCATTGAAAACGTACATAAAAAAAAAAAAATAATCGTACATAAAAATAAAATAAATTTGTCTAATGTACGAGTTCACTGAATAATTGAATCTCTGTTCATTGTGACAGACATTGTAGTCAAGGAGTTTGTTTACCTTGGCACCGCCATTAATTCCAACAACGAAATCAGCCTGGAGATAAAGCGAAGAACAATAATTCCTAATAGGTGCTACTACGGGCTCAGTAAGCAACTAAGTTCCAGAGCCCTCTCTCGATCGACAAAACTAACACTCTACAAGACGCTCGTTCTACCTGTGCTGCTTTATGGCGCTGAAGCATGGGTAGTTTGACAAACTGACGCAGCCGCTCTGGGGGTGTTCGAGAGAAAAGTTCTTCGCAAAATCTTCGGTCCTGTTCGAGTCGGCGATGACTATCGCATCCGCATGAACCACGAGCTGTATTAGCTCTACGAAGACATTGACGTAGTTCGGCGTATAACTGTGCAGCGACTACGCTGGCTGGGTCATGTCCATCGTATGGACGACGAAGCTCCAGTGAAAAAGGTGCTCGAAGCGAGGGTCGGTCGCTGGTCAACGACGACGAGGGAGACCATGCCTCCGATGGATGGACCAGGCTGAGGAAGCCCTAACCGCACTTGGTGTATACGATTGGAGAAGGCGCGCGCAAAGCAGAGGCGCCTGGCGAGAGCTGATGAGGTCGGTCGAAACCCGGACACGGGTTGTTACGGCCACCTAAGTAAGTAAGTAAGGTCATTGTGACAATGAACAACATTCTTGAATTTTATGAACTTTCACTTACAACGAAAAAATCGATTTTTTAAATCAAGAGAATAGTTTTTACTTGCAAAAAACAGATTCATTAAATTAGTGTAAAACCATTGAAATCGATGTACTGTATATTAATTTTAAGAATGCATTCTTTGAGAGTAAGAACAAATTCTCCTACATTTAAAGAAAATTCGTTCTATAAAATTTCGAAGAATGCAGAAATGAACAAACAATGCACCATGGGCGTAGCCAGGATCTTATTCAGGGGAGAACAAAATTATTTTTTTTTTCATGTGACTGATAAATAAATGAAAAATGTGTCAGCCTTTTGTTTGTCGATGTAATAAAAAATAAATTAAGGTTGAATAAATTCTATGCTTTTTAATTATAAGAAAAAATGTTTTGAATTTCTTTATTTAATACTACAATTATTATTTTTCTTATGTTCAGGGAGGGAAAGTTCCCTCCTCTGCCCTACCCTCGCTAAACCCATGCAATGAACAGTACATTGAATAGAAATAAAACTAAGAGCATTTTTTCTTAGAGTCAATGAATTGTTCATTGGAATCAATCGGAAAAGTATCAATCTAGTTTGAAAAGATACAGACAAGACGTCTTTAGTAAAGTCTTAAAGCGTAATAAGATCAACAATTTTTGACTTAACAACTTTCCCCTATCAGTGAATCCTCTCTTTAAAAATCGACTTAAAACCTTACATACGTCTATCAGCGCCAAAAATACGCTTAAACCTAGAATACTACACGCTGAAAAATAATAGGCCTTCCCAAACATAATTTGCAGGAAGTATAAGTTTCTGCATGTTTCTTGAAAACAAGTAATCATAATTGGTTCCACATATAATATGATTAATTAATGCAATTTTTCTTTATATATATATTTGCATCTTAACATTGTTTAATTTTACCTTAGCACTTGTTTTACTTGTTGTTTGAATTTAAAAACAATAGAATTTGTTTTAAAGAAAATATGTTATCATATAAATATATTGTAATTATAAATGGACTGAGAACACTTTTAGTCTATTACTATTTGTTTGCTGGGAATTTTAATTTAGTCAAGAATAACATTAAATATTCACAGACAAATATATATTAATTGGAGAATACATAATTTAATTGCAGTCAAGCAATTATGTTCAAAACGATAATTAAGAACAACATAATATATTTACCGATGATTACACTATATTTACTTGGAAACATATTTTAGCAAAAGAAATGCCAAACGTTTTTCACTGTGATTACAAAATATTTGCTTGGAAGTAATTGTTGGTTTGAAGCAAACAAAATATGTTTAGAAAACAGTAAATAAATTTTTAATTATGAGGATTTAATTATGTAAGCCGCACCCGCTTTATCAGCAAAGTTGCTTCAAAACTCACCTATTTTTACTGCTGAACCGCCGTATTTTTCTTTTATTTTGTTTTTTATTTTATTAATTTGTAAACACAAACACTTTTAATTTAAACAAACATTTTCAGAAACACTTTTCACAAGAGCTAAGCTTTTCAACACGTTTGGCGCGGCTGCTTGAAACTTAAAATGACGCCAAGACTTGGCAACTGTTAAAAGCAAGCGCATAAAGCAACAAGGCTTCCACTATTTTTCGTGCAAGTGCAAAAGAAATAGATATATGTATGTCCAGGCGAAACACATACAAGAGAGGAGTTCTGTTTGTTTTAAATTTGCAGAGATCTGTTCTTTTTGAGTTTAACAGTGATGCAAATATATTTTTATTGGGTAGAAACACACAATTTTTTTTGTCACAAACATATTAATGTAGACGTTAGTTTTTTAGCTAAGGCAATTATTTTAATGTTGGACACAACTAATCTCTTCTTCTAATCTTATATCGAAAAATAATGCTATTGAAGGGAAGTTCTTAATCATTAGGTGGTTCCCTCTGAATATTTTGTTTTTGAAACCAAACATTCGTAACCACATATTTTTTTCTACGTGCATACACAAATTTATACCCTTAAATACTAATCTTCGCCTGTGAGGCTACTTTTATAAAAAACAGATTTTTTTCCTCTCTAAAAATTTTATTTACAGAAACAAAAAATACAAACCTTTTAATTAAATTTTGATTTTTAAGAAAACAATAGAGTGTGTACATATTATCAATTTTTAAAATATATATTTATTATAATATAAAAGTAACACATTTTTCATTCAGTGGCGAAAGAAGCTATTTTCTGCGCCTCACAGGCGAAGATTAGTATTCTAGGGTTAAAGAAAGCATTTTTTTAGTAGGGTTAACAATAGAAATTAATAAAAATAAAAAGCATTGTTATTTAAACTTTATAACAAATTTTATTTCTCTTGATTTTTACAAAAATTACTATAAATAATATGTCGTGATCCACAACACTAAGAAAAAAAGTTCCTCCACGATCAGCATCATAACTCCAGTAAGTGTTGATCGATCTGCAAAGTTAAAAATCTAGCTGGCAACTCTTCTTTTTTCGCATTATAATTATCTATATTTAAAAAATAAAATCAACAAAATTTGTTAAAAATTACGGGCAACAGAGGGAAAGAAACGCTTTGCCCCACTTTGTTTTATATATATAGATTTTAATTAATTTACTTCATTTACTTTATACTCTTCCTCGTCCTCTAATGTTTCAAAAATGCTATCGCTATCAATTGCAATCGCTATTTAATGCTATCAAAAAAACTATCGTTTACAGCTTTCATTGTATCCCACGCTACTAACTGTTCTGCAAAAAGTTGAACATTGAATTCATCGTCTTGTACAAGATTCCGAATGCCTGGACTTTGAAATTCTCACAAAAACTGTAATTTTTTTCAGAATCAGCGCTAATTTTTACATTAAGAAAGTGTGTTTTGGTATTTTTTATCGTTTCGAACTTTTGCTGTAATAGGATAAAAGGTGATCGCAACGTTCAAATATAAAATAGTCTGGACCTTGGTGCTCCGACGTGATCCATACGTCCGACCGCCGGCATTGCACTCCTACACGTTACAACAATCATGATCTTAGAAATTATTAAAGAAAAATTAGAAAAACACCATGTAATTAGACTACAAAAGTGAAAAACCTTTTCAGATAGTAGTAATTTTTATCTGAACTCTTTTTACCTTTGTTAATGCACAAATTCCAATTGCATACGAAAAAATAGAAAAGTAGAATTTATAATCTGTGGTATGTAAGTTGTTTTTTTGCGACCAAAAACAGTTATAAGCAGGTCAGGTGTACAATCGTTTTTTCAGAGTATTTCTAGTACTGCGAGTACATAGCTGTTTTTGATCACTTCTAAACCAAAAGAGATATAAAAAATCTGTAAATGCATAAATGTTGGCAATAGATAGTGGTATAAAATATGCAATATAGTGGGTCGAAAAAAAAAGTTTGAAAGTGCACCCATTATTTTGAAGATGACCTCGAGGCAACTCCAAACACAAAACAAATATTTTATTTGGACCCCTGGAATGGTATTTTTTTTATAACTTATGCATTTAATGTCCGATTACTATACCGAAAACTATATACCGTTAAAAAGTTCTTAACTAGTACTATATTTTCCTTTCAGAGCTTTTGGACGTCTGAAGTTATATTGAACTGGTAAGCCCTGTTACCTCGTTTTACCCCCTCTCCCGCAGAACACAATTTTGTTTTAATCATAAAACTAAACTTCTTTAAAATTTGTTCACATCTTGTCCAAAAAGTACATCCTTTGGCTTTGAAACAAAAATGTTGTAGCAGTTTCAAATTGTAGTTCCAAAACATACCTCATTGTGATCATTCTTTCACATTTACTCCACTCGTTATGTATGAATTAAGGAAACAACAATAAAAAAAAAAAAATCAGTTTTAAGAAATTTTATAAAGAAAGTTTTGTATTAAAGGGTGGTTAAATTTTCAGGGCCGACGTTGATTTTGAATAAAACACAAATTATTTATGAAATTATTGCCATTTCTTTTTATTATGATAATATTGGTATGGTTCAATTATGTATGGAACAAAATATCGGCCGCCGCGATCGACGTACACTTTTTCTTTCAAATAATCCCAAAGAAAGAAGTCCAATGGTATCAAATCACATGATTTTGGCCGCCAATTGATATCGTCACCACGTGAGATAACACGGCCATTGAATTTGTCGCGCAAAAGAGCCATTGTTTCGTTAGCTGTGTGGCAAGTGGCACCGTCCACATCCATATCTTCCAATTCGGGCCATAAAAAGTTCGTTATCATCTCACCATAGCGAACACCATTCACAGTAACTGCCTGACAGGCCTCATTTTGAAAGAAATACGGCCCGATGATGCCTCCAGCCCTTAAACCGCACCAAACAGTCACTTTTTGTGGGTGCATTGGTTTTTCGACTATCACTCTTGGATTATTATTCGCCCAAATGCGGCAATTCTGCTTATTGAAGAATCCACTGAGGTGAAAATGTGCCTCATCACTGAAGATGATTTTCTTCGAAAATTGATCATCCACTGTTGCCATTTCTTGCCATCATTTTGACTATTGACGACGCTTGAAATGGTCAAGAGGCTTTAGTTCTTGAGTCAATTGCACCTTGTACGCGTGTAAATGCAAGTCTTTATGCATAATGTTCATCAACGACGAGCGTGAGAGGTGCAATTGTTGGGCACGACGACGAGTTAAGGTGGACGGCTCTTCAGCCACACTATAACGAACAGCAGCAATATTTTCTGCAGTACGAGCTGTACGAGTATGCACTGGTGTTTTCACATCTCCAACAGACCCGGTTTGCTCAAATTTTTGCACGATTTTTCCGATTATAAGCACATTTGGACGATTAAATTGACCGAAAAATCACGAAGTGCCACGATATGCATTTTGATTTGAATGCCCATTTTCATAATAAGCCTGAATAGCTTTAACGCATTCCTCGATTGTGTATCTTTCCATGGTTCAAATTGAGTTAGTCTGAAATTGAGAAATGTCAAATGAAATGCAGAAAAAAACTTGACGTTTAGGTCTGGTTTACATTCAACATCGGCCCTTAAAATTTAACCACCCTTTACAATTTAGAACTGATACAGCATTTATGCTTCAAGGCCAAATAAAGTACTTTTTGGACAAGATGTAAATAAATTTTTAACAAGTTTAATTTTATGATCAAGGTAATAGGGATCACAAGTTGAATTTAATTTCAGAAGTCCAAAAGCTCTTAATGAAAAATATAGTACATAAAATGCGTATATCGGACATAAAATGCGTAAGATATGGAAAAAGACCATTTTGAGGGTTTTTCCGGGGGTCCAAAAGACAAAATCTTTTTGTTTTTGGAGTTGTCTTGAGGTCATCTTTAAAATAAGAGGTGCATTTTTCAAACTTTTTTTTTGTATGGAGAGCGACCCACTCTAATATGCAATAAAAAATATTGACCAAAATCACATAGATGTTTTTGTTGGCGCAGCGACGATATGAATATTTTTGGGTCATAACCCCGAAAGCCCTTTTTTTTACTTTTCTTTTTGTCTTACTTCTGTTTTATACATTGGGCGTTGAAATTACACCACAACAAAATATGGTAAAAAAAATTATACAGGAGCTTTGGGGCTTTTTTCATCCTTTGTGGTCATATTTTATTTTATGTGGGGTAATTTTTATACCCCAACGCGTACTGCGTAAGGGGTATATTAACTTTGTCATTTCGTTTGTAACTTCAAGAAGGAGGCGTGGCAGGTATAGAAATATATATGTATTTTTGATCAGCATCACCTCCTGATTCGATTTCCGTGTGTCCGTCTGTCTGTCCGTCTGTCGACACTATTACAGCCGCAATTTTAAAGCTATCGCAATGAAATTCAAAATATAAGTTTATTATTAAAAAAGGAAGAACAAGTTCGAAAATGGGCCAAATCGGATGAAAACCACGCCTACCTCCCATAGAAAGTGACTTTATATTAACCGTAAAACGTCTTTAAAATCCACAAAAATTAAAGAAATGCCTTGAAATTTGGCACTTATGAGCTTTGCTCTTCAATCTTAATCCTCGCTATGAAGTTTGGAAATATCGGATGAAAACCACGCCTACCTCCCATACAAAATGGCTTTATTTTAAACGTAAAATCTCTTAAAAATTTGCAAAAATTAAGGAAATATTTTAAAATTTTGCACATAAGCTTTGATATTTATTATAAACCATCTGTATGATATATGGTAAAATCGAATGAAAATTACGCCCACTTCCCATACAAAGTGGCTTTATTTTAAACGTAAAATCTTTTAAAAATCCAGAAAAATTAAGGAAATGTTTTGAAATTTTGCACATTAACTTTGATATATAATATGAACCATCTCTATGACATTTGGCGAAATTGGATCAAAACCACGCCTACCTCCCATACAAAATGACGTCATCAAAATAGGAAAACTTTCGTTAATATATAAAACTGAATGTCATTGTGTGTGTTGTGGCTAAAGACTTAAATAAAGTCTAAAGCTAAAGTTAAATAAAGAAGAATATGGCCGCAGGGGAAGGGGGGGGGGGTATTTTAGCTTCGGTGCCCTGCCGAAGCTCCATTCTTTCTAGTTTATAATTAAGTTAGGCCCCTACAAGCTAAAAACCAGAAATGAAACTCAAGCCACAAAAAGCTTATATCTGGAGTTGCCGGGGTATATATTTGTACTAAATTTTTTAAGGTAATTTTTAAGTTATTTTGGGGTTTTATTTAAAAAAATAGTTTTCTTTTTTTCGAATGAATTTCATATCCCAAATTGTGGGAATTTTTTCAATTATTTTTGGGACCATTTTTTTTGGGAGCATTTATGTACTCTCACACAAAGTAATAAAGATAAAGTAAAGTAAAGTAAAGTAAAGAAATAAAGATAAACGTGATCTTTACGTTTTTCAGTTTTTCATCAAATTTGCATTTTATGCTTCTAGTTGGTTTTTGTTTGCATCTTCTACAAATATTTTGCATATGATTTGCATAAGTTCTGCATATTAATCCTCACTTCCTTTATACTTATCAAAAAAACACATGGTTTTTGGTAATATTTTAAAATTTATGACATTTTAAATTTATAATTTTTAATCATAACTTTAAATTTTCCTGGGTTAGTACTTAGTTATTTGTACAAAAATAAATTTGGCAAACAGTCATGTCCTAACCAACAACAGCGCCTACAGCAGCGACACCGGCAGCGACCTGTCCAGCTTCTCCAACAATACCGGCAGTTTCATGGATGGCATGACCAGTTTTATGGACGATATGCTCCAGTTTATGCTCCACTTTTTTCTACATTTATTTTAATAAAAATAAAAAATTCATAGATTTGAATTAAAACTGTGTCACTTACCAATCCATGGCGAAATTTTTTGCCCAAACCAGCCTCATTCTGTGATACAAACAGGCAAAGAACGAGCACGGCTATGAAAGCGAAATACTTGTGGAAATTCATTTTTGATTTTTTTTGCGAATTGTCAGTGCAACAATGCCAATAAAAATGATAATTTTTGCACTACCGAGTAAGTCTTTTATAGCAGAAATTTTCGGCTGACTTGTATTTAATACAATTGTAATCAAATAATTGATTTCTTATTATTGTTTAGTATAACTTTTATGATAATCTCAGAGATAAAAATAAATAAAATTAAACAGCAACGTTCAAGTAGTTATTTTTTAATATGGTCTTGTTGTCACTTAAGATAAGGGTTATAAAAGAAGAAAATTCGTAACGCCAATACGATGGACATTAGGGAGCGACGATCTCCATACAAAAATAAATGTTGAATTAACAAAACAAATAAATATATAAACTAAATAAAATAAATAAAATAAGTACCGGCCGTGACATACTAGTTGAGGTGCGTGACTTTTATGCGATAGAACCCAAGCTCAAATCCCATCTGACACAGAATGTTTTTTTCAATTGAATTAATTTATCATGGATGACATCAAAGTGCCTTATGATTTGGGCCATTTGACTTTGTTGTGTTTATTGGACTTCTCTAAGGCGTTTAACACAGTAAACCATTTATTTCTCTGCAAAAAACTTAAGTCCTTTTTTGGTTTGTCCGTAGTTATCTAGTTAAAAGGTCTAAAAGGGTCAGAGTTGGCAACAGCTATTCTCTGTTCAGAAGCACCACGAGTGGAGTACCACAAGGCTTTGTTCTCGGCCCACTTTTGTTCACTATGTTTATTAATGACATATTTGGTAGGTGCAAACCTGCCGCCTTGCATGCCTATGCTGACGACCTTCAATTATACCTTTCCAGGCCTATCGGCCTCGTTGTTGATTTATATTCGAAAATTAATGAAGATCTTAAAATAGTTGCAGAGTGGGCCAGAACAAATATGCTCAAGCTTAACCCCCTAAAATCGTTCGTACTGCCAATCTCAAAAACAACCTTTCAGAATACAAATTCCCATCCTGTGCTTCTAAAGGGCGTTGATTTGAAAACCGTCAACAAAGTAACAAATCTCGGATACATAGTTAATACATCCCTGTCTTGTGAGAATCACATTAACTCCTGCTTAAGTAAAGTTTATTCTGTATTAAGAAAGCTTCGCATGACAGCTTCCTTCGTTCCCATTGCAACCAGGAGAAAACTGGTATTACAATTGATTTTACCAATAATAACGTACTCTGATGTTGTCTATAGCAAACTCGAATCGAGGTCCTTCCACAAGCTGTTAGTTGCATTTAATAATGCTGCGCGCTATGTTTACGATGTTAAAAGACTCGACTATATCTCATTATCAGGGAACGGATTTTATGGCATTTAAAATTGAAAAAAAGGAAAAATTAAATTTTAAAAAAGGCAAAAAAAAGGCATTTATTAAAAAATTCATTATAATGCTACTAACAGAAAAAAAATAATAAAAAACTTCAACTTTTTATACATTGAGCTAGTGCTCTTCTGAAGCATTGTAGTAACACAGTGCTACAAGATGCATTTTAAAATTTTTTGGTAACATTCTCATACGATTGTCCCGAAGCATATTTTTAAAAGTGCTAAAACTTCTTTCCACATCAACAGAAACTAGTGGAGCCCAATTAAATGATTCCACGTAGTTTACTTCGATGTTTTTTGGAAGTTTAGCAGTTTCCAATCCACCGACTACATCTGCAATGTCTTTTATAACTTGTAAACCTTTATTTTCTGAAAAAACAGAATTAAATTTGTCGAACACTGACATGGCAATTGGCCCTTTGGCTTGTTTCAAGTTGTTTTCGACTTCATGAAGTATTGATAGAATTTTGCCAATCGGTTGTCCTAAATATGGATGACACTGTCAATCGCAATTGGGAAAATAAAAAGTGTTCGATGTTACCTCTCTTTTGTAAATGATCAAAAATACTATTTTTAGGATCTACAAGAAATCCAAAATTTGTTTGTATATATGCCAGCTGAGCACGAATTCTGTCATCTGCCAAAATTGATTTTGCGAAAGTAATACAAGCTGCATCTTCATCTAGTTCATCGACAATGCATTTTATACGCGTAAAGTTTCTTGCATAGTAAGACGCTGCACTCAGCCAAGTACCCCAACGAGTCAACACCTATCAAAATCAAAATTTTATGTTCATAGGTATAAAGTTCATATTCGAAGTCAAAACAAATCTTACAGGTTGTGGAGGCAACGGAAGTTCGGGATCCATTTCCTTAAAAAGATAAACTCGTGATGCACATTTCAAAAAGATCTTCTTTATATTGGTGATCAAGGCATCAACATCAGGATAAATACTGCGAAGTTTTTCACAAACTCTATGTACGCCATGTGCAAGACATGTTATGTGGATCATTTTCGGATATAGGAGCTTAAGAGCTTCACCACATTTTTTCATGTACCGTGCGGCGTCTGTTATGAATACCAAAATATTTTCTCGTTTAACTTGTTCTGGCCATAGAATCCTTAACGAATTGTCAAATATAGTTGCAATTTCAGATGCGTTTACTTTTTGTATAACCTCTGAAGTCAAAAGATATCCACGGCCGTTTTTACGCAATGGTCCAACTATGACGTTACAAACAAATCTACCAGCTTTATCTGTAGATTCATCAATAGATATGAAAATTTTGGAGTCACCTATATCATCTCTTATTTTTTGCAATACTTCCTCATACACACCCTTCAGATAATTTTTTCTTATAGTGGACTCATCAGGCAATTTTTTTTGGGAATAATTTTCGAAGAATGTTTTAAATTCTTTATGGTTTGCTTTAAATAGAGGTATATCACAAGCTACCATCATTTTAGTTAGGTCTGTGAAAAACTTATTTTTCTCAGAGTTAGCGGTAAGACATGACGATATGGGCTGTATCTTTAAAGATTCGTTTAGTGCCGCTGCTGCTTTATGCTTTTCTCTTTGTAAATGTTGCTGAATATAAAATTTCTTTGCAAAGCTTACTTGTATGGAGCAATATTTGCAGATCAGAGTTTGGCCATCCGTAGTAAAAACATCTTGACCAAATTCTTTTATAATTTTCTGCAGTTTAAATGACGAAGAGCTAGCGTGCTTTAGCATTTTATTTAAGATCACTCAATAACTTGATAAGCTGCACATAACAATAATATTAAAATAATTCACCAGTTATTTTGCAGAAACAAAACGGTTTAAGTGTTTTAAAAACAGCTGTTGCATGACAGGTGGAGTATGTTCAGAGTTGCAAATTAATTTTTCATAGGGTGTTTCAGCTGTTAGATTTAAATGCCAAAATTTAGTACATTTTGTAGATTCACATAACTTTTTTTTCAATTTAAAAAAAAAAATTAACAATACAGTAGACAAAAATAAGAAAAGAAAATAAAATCATAATAGGTAAAATAGGCAAAAAAAAGGCATAATGGGTAAAAAAGGCAAAAAAGGCATAATGGGTAAAAAAAGGCAAAAAAAGGCAAAATAAAAATTAGATTTTCAGAATCAGTAGGAACTGAAACGTGATTATATCGAACCAGTTTTCATGTACAAGTAAGCACAAAAAAAAGGCATTTTCCACAGAATCCGTTCCCTGCTCATTATATAGCAACCAAATCCTGGGTATTGGTTTACTAAGATACCTTAAAGCAAGAAACTGTATTTTTTTGCATAAAGTCATTTACTCGCGTACTCCACGATATTTATTTGAAAAGCTTCAGTTCTGTATATCTAGTAGAAGTAAGAACATTTTGATTCAAAACTACAATTATCTAAGCTCTAGTAGACTGTTTTTCGTCAGCGCTATCAGATAATGGAATTCACTTCCGTTGAATATCAAAATCGTTTCTAATAATAGGATCTTTAAGCACTTAGTTCTCAAATACTTTTCGCAACTGTTTTCTCTACTTTCTTTCTCAATATCTTTTTCACTCTATTTCTGTTCTATTTTCATACTGTCATATTCTTTTTGGATATTAACTCTAATATTACATAAGTATTGTTTAATAACTTTTAATTGATTGTTGTTATATATTTGCCAACAAACAAAATGTCAACATTTTATGTCTTAATAAATAAAAATAAAACAAATTTTTCTGTTCGGCCGTCATCTCTCTGCAGACAATGTCAAATCTCAGAGAGTAAAAACTGAAATGAAAAGCTTCTTGAGAATACGAGCCGTTCGGAGGCGGCATAAAGCTTGTAGGTCCAGGGCTCTCATCACGTAACTTTCAAAACGATAATAGTTCGTTCAAACGATACTATACGACAATATCGTCAGGTGTTTGCTTCATATAAACGCATTACTGTCGTCTCGTCTATCGTTCAGTTAGCTACAGTTTGAAAGTCACTACAAAACATATGTTCAGTACCAAAAGTGACATTTGCTTAATTTTTTAATTGTTTTTTTTTTTTTTTGGGCTTGGACGTGATATTTGCAGCATAAATGTAAGTATTGTTGAATATTTAATCAAATGTTTCCATAATAATGTGTTCAAAATTATATTTTAGGGCGGTTATTTTTAAGCAAATGGATATTCCACCTTTTTTCGACTCACTCTATTGGACATGTTCAATAAGATCAATTCAATAGTTGTTTAATAAACATATAAACTTGTTTCTATGAAGAAAGTTGGAATTCTGTGTCTGGGTTATGAAAGGTAGATATTTTGAAGTTTTTCCAGTATCTGGCTTTATATTTAAAAAGTACCAAAATAAAATCCTTTAAAATAAGTAAATTTTTTGCCTAGAACTCAATTCACATTTATCACACATTTATCTAAAAAATAAAGATAAAACTAGTAAGGATGGAGCTTCGGCAGGGTAACGCGGCCATATTGAAGTATATATGAAGTTTTTAGCCACGACATACACGATGACATTCAGTTTTATACATTAACGGAAGTTTTCCTATTTTGATGACGTCACTTTGCATGGGAGGTAGGCGTGATTTTGATCCGATTTCGCCATATATCATAGATATGGTTCATATTATATATCAAAGCTAATGTGAAAATTTCAAGGCTTTTCATTAATTTTTGTGGATTTTGAAGAGATTTTACGTTTAAAATAAAGCCAATTTGTATAGGAGGTAGGCGTGGTTTTTCGATTTTGTCAAAAATCATCGTGGTGGTCTATGTTATACATCAAAGCCTATATGCAAAATTCCAAGACATTTCTTTAATTTGAGCAGATTTTTAAGGGATTTTACTTTTAAAATAAAGCCACTTTGTATGGAAGGTAGGCGTGGTTTTCATCCAATTTTTCCAAATTTCATAGCCAGGATAAAGACTGAAAAGCAAAGCACACCTGCCAAATGTTAAGGCATTTTTTTAATTTTGTGAATTTTAAAGATAATTTACGGTTAATATAAAGTCGCTTTGTGTGGGAGGCAGGAGTGGTTTTCCTCCGATTTGACCCATTTTCGAGCTTTTTTTAAAAATAAACTTATATTTTGAATTTCATCGCGATAGTTAAAAAAATTGCGTGTGTAATCGTGTCGACAGACGGACAGACAGACAAATACACGGAAATCGACTCAGGAGATGATGCTGATCAAAAATATATATATTTTTCTATACCTGCCACGCCTCTTTCTTGAAGTTACAAACGGAATGACAAAATTAATATAACCCTTACGCAGTACGCGTTGGGGTATAAATATTATCTACGTCTTATAATAAACTTCTTACTGTACCTGAAATACATGTTAACGACCAAAATAAGCGTGGTATACTTTTATGTGTATTTTTTTTTAAGGCGTTTCAGAACACATTTAACCACTGTCTTATTTTTCAATATCTTTTGATGAGAACTTGAACAAATTTTCTCGACACACAAAAGATTTAAATAAATAAATTTAATTCATGCTCTCAAAAAAAAATCAAAAAAAAAAAAAATAAAAATTAAAGAAATATAGTTTTTTCGCTCCCTTTGACCATCATACCCTTAAAGCAAAATAAGAATTCACATTTGAAACAACTTTAAAGTAGATGCTTCCTTTTGAGCTCAATAAAATAAATATTGAGTAAATACTCAAAATATAAATATTTGATGTGTATATTTGGCGGCCGTGGCGCAGTGGGTAGAGTGTGAGGTCCATAAGGCAGAGAACCCTGGTTTGAATCCCCCATCTGACACAGAAAGTTTTATCAATTGAATTCATTTTTCTGTTCGGCCGTCACCTCTCTGCAGACGATGGCAAACCTCAGAGAGTAAAAACTGACATGCAAAGCTTCTTGAGAACATAAGCCGTTCGGAGTCGGCATAACGCTGGTAGGTCCAGTTCTTCATCATTTGTGTTCAAACATTTCACAACACACACACAACACAATTGATCATAAGAAGCTCTGTCAAAGTCCTTTTAAGGGCTGAAATGGCCATTTCGTTTCGTTTCGTTTTTCGATTTGTATATTTTTATAAAATTATGCCCTCATTTTTAAGATTTGATTTTTCTACAAAAATTGATCTTTTAAGTAAGTAAGTTTTTTTAAGTAAGTCATTAAATTTGAATTTATTTTGAGTTTGATAGAAGAGAGGAAGGAAAGGAAAGGAAAGCAATAAAACTGTCTTCTTTAAATTGTGATAGGGATTGATTATTAAAAATTTACCAGAAGAAGAAGATATAGAACGACATAGAGTCAAAAATGCCTTCATAGAAACAAGTATGTAAACCAAGTTTCGAACTGAATTTATTGAATATGTCCATCCTGTTGACGTAACAAGTTCTTTTTTTCAATGACCATTATCTTTAGAATAAGCTTTTGGTAACTTTCCCAAAAAAAAAAACAAAAAAAGTTCTTTCCCCTTCACAAGTGGTTTATGTTTTTATTTTATTTAGTTTTATTTATCACTAAGATTATCACAAGAATATTTCTGAAGGAACTGGAATTAATATGTCGATAAGAATTGTCTTAAGTGTAGGTCTTCCGAAATTTTTAGCTATAAAAGACTTATTAGGTAGAGCAAAAAATATTATTTCTATTGACATTGTTCTAGCAGTCAGTTGTTAAAGCAAAAGATATTCTTAACAAAAATGAATTTCCGCAAGTATCTCGCTCTCATTGCCGTGCTCGTTCTGTGCCTGTTTGTGTCACAGGGTGAAGCTGGTTTGGGCAAGAAACTTAGCCATGGATTGGTAAGTGACACAATTTTTTTTCAAATCTATAAATTCTATTAAATTAAAATAATTGCAGAAAAAATTGAAGCATACCGTCCATGAAACCGCAAATGTTGCAGTAGATGCGGGCAAGGTTGCAGCCGGTGTTGCTGCTGTGGGCGCTGCTGTTGCTGCATAGCGCAGCACTATGCATTTAGAATTTATTCTTGACACCTAACTCAGAAAATTAATAAAATACTTTAAAAACTAAAGGTCTTCAAAGTCAAAATTTTTAAAAACATCTTAAGAACACTGACAATAACAAAAAACTTTTCCATATATATAAATACTATTGGAGGTCTTCCCAAATCTGTCCAGCTAACGAACGGCATCTTGAAAAGGCTGAAATATTTTGGTAATCAACATAAAATCAATTGAAAGTTTTTTGTGAACTGTGAAATCATAACATCTTTTTGCGCTGAAAAGCACTCATTTCTGCTTAACTACAATCGTATCAAAACTATACGACAGTCATTTAAAAGTTCATCAATAGAGAGGTCGTGCCATTGTCAGTCTGAATAAAAACATCAATTGTGATGCCAAGAACTTTTAGATTAAAATATCTCGCGGGACTTTGTTATCTAAAGAAGAAAGTAGCAAAATTTTAGTATATAATGATCAGGGGCTAAATTTTCACAAATTTAAAAAAAGGCTTGGCGTACACTTTGTTATTGCTTCCTTTTGAAAAAAACCGGAAAATTTACGGCAAAAAATACTAAACAGGTTGTAAAGCTAAGCTCTCGGAGCGTGATAAGCGAATGATTTTTAAAAGAATTCAGAAATTCAACCATATCTTGTGCACAACTTGCAAGCAAATGCAGCCCATCAGTTTCGAAAATGACGGTTGGGCAAGTCTCAAACAGTTCTGAAGCAACTGTTAGATGCATAATGAAGGAAGAAAGTACTTAACTTGCCTACCATTAGACGTCACAGCTTCAATTTGTCTCAAAAAATTTGGATACCAACTGGGGCTCGATATATAATAATAGTTATCCTCCAAACACGTCTTGTAAATGACACCCCACACCATGACGGAACTACAACCAAAATTTCAAACCCCTCCAGTAGTATCGGGATCCATCTGGGACATCCAAGTTAAACTACTTTTCGTCTGAAAAGATGAAGTTTTGCGAAAAAAATTGTTAGAATGATACTTGTTATGAGGAAAACTATTATTATATACCGTCTTCCAGTTGGTATCTAAATTATTTGATGCAAATTGAAGTCGTGCCGTGTTATGTTGGGCAAGTAAAGTAGGAGCTTTCTTCATTACGGATCGAACAATTCCTTCGGAACGGTTTAAAACTCGCCAAATCGTTGTTTTCGAAACTGATTGGCTGCATTTGCAAAATTGTTATGCAAAATAATTTGTCTTATGGGAATCATCTACCAGCACTTGCATGTGGAGAAAGGCAGAATTTTATATAAAATTGTATATAAAATTGTATAAAAATTGTAATTTATATAATTTGCCAGCAGATTCAACCTTTTTCAATCAGATATTTATCAAATTATCTTTTTGGTTATGAGCAACCTCAGGTAATTTTTGTTTTTTTGTATCTTATTTGGGTATGATAGGCTCAATCAGGGCATTATATGCCATGCTAAGGATTTGAATTTTCCCAACACTTTGGATAAAGCTTTTGTATCTGGCAATTTATCAGTCGATGAATTCAAATCATTAAGATTTTCATCACTCAAACCCATGTGCGTTGTTGATTGCTTTGCTCTCACTACCTCAGTGTTGCTAGGAGTACTGACATATTTACAGTTAAAACTGTAAAATACAGTTTTTTAAATAAGCGCGCAGATTCAAAATTACCTTCCTACCTAGTGCAAATCAGAGTTTTTTAAAAATTTCAGATTTGAAAGAATACATTAATTAAAAAAATTAAATTAAAAGAACTCCTTAAAAAAAAAAAAAGATTCGGATTGCATACCTTTATTTATAATATCTTTATTTACAAATTTTTTGAAGATACAGTTTTTTTGTTAAAAATACAGTTTTTTTTTAAGTAATAGTTTTTGAAAAAAAAATCTGGCAAGACTGGTTGCTAGCTATGGCAATATCTCAGCAAATTGGCGGTTTGAACAAACACTTTGTCCAGAGAAATTTTGCGTTGTGAGCGAAAAGACGATGAATTGCCAATTTCTGTATTTTGTTGACGATATTTTAGCGAGACTACATGAAATAAAAACTACACTAATAAAAAATAGAAATAAATTTTATAAATTAAAATCCAAACACAAAGACAATACATTTTTAAACGAAAAATTTAAATCATTAAAAGTTCAAGTCCGAAATAAAATTAACTTCTTAAAGAAACAATACTATGGCAATCAAATCACTCAAAATATTCACTGGAGTAATAGAACTTGGGTAATCTTAAAAGAACTTATATATGGAAAGAAAATACAAAAAAATGTAATCTCCCAAATTAAAAATGAGAATGTAATAGTCACAAGTCCAATAGAAATCGCGAATTATTTCAATGAATACTTCATAAATGTAGTGGAAACTCCCGAAGACTTTAATTATGTTGAAGAGCCAGCAGACAGAATTATACAATCATTTTGCTTAAGTTATTGTGATGACCTGGAAGTTGAAATAGCTATTAAAAATTTGAACATAAAATCAGCAAACGGTCCAGATGGAATATCTGCACATTTCGTCAAAAGATATAAAGACTTCTTAGTCAGCCCTTTAACTCGTTTTATAAATGAATGTTTTCGAAATGGTCAATACCCACAGGAACTAAAAGTTGGTGCCGTAGTACCAATTCATAAGGCAGGAAGTAAAGAAATCTGCGCAAATTATCGCCCAATAACTAAATTAAACACAATTGATAAAGTTTTCGAAAGTATCATATTAAATCGATTAAAAGTTTTTCTAAAAACCAATAAAATCATTGATAAAAATCAATTTGGCTTTGTTGAAAATTCAAACACATTATCAGCCTGTATATCATGTACAGAATTTGCTTATGATAATCTAGATAAAAAAAAATATGTAGCTTTTTTGGCGATCGATTTGTCAAAAGCGTTTGACTCAGTCAACATAAAAATAATGATAAGAAAACTCGCAGAATTGGGTATTGGTGGAAATGACCTTAAGTTATTTGAAAGTTTTTTAGAAAACAGGGCGCAATTTGTTCAAATCAAAGAGGCAAAAAGTTCAAAACAAAAAATCAAATCGGGAGTACCACAAGGTTCAAAATTAGCGGCAACACTATTTTTAATATATATTAATAATATATTTAAAGTTAATTTAAAAGGTGTACCGCAGTTTTATGCTGATGATGGAATATTTATGTACGCAACAGAATCGATTGAAGAATTGATAACAAGCATTAGGTTGGACTTAGAAAAAATTAAAATATGGTTTGATAACAATTTACTAAAAATAAATCTCAAAAAAACGAATTTTATTATATTTAAGAACTTTAAGCCAGTTCCGAATTTAAATGAACTCCCTGGAATTGTTTTTAATGATGTTCTTATTACTAGAGTGGAAACTTTGAGACTTTTAGGAATATGGTTCGACTCGAATCTAAATTGGAGCGAACACATATTAAAAATGAATCTTAAATTAATTCCTCTAAATTTTGCGATTTATAGAAATAGAAAGTATATTCCACAGAAACAGCTATGGTTACTGTATGAGTCATATTTCATGTCGCAAATAGGTTATTTAAACGCAATTTGGAATAGGTGTTCCGAGCAGAAAATTAATGAGATGCAAAGACTACAAAATAAAATTATAAAAAATATATTATTTCTTCCAATTAGGACACCTACAAGAAACCTCTATGAGAATAGATTGGACATAAAGAAATACGGCATTATGCAAACATTAATAACTATTTTCAAAATAAAAAATAACATTATTAAGAACAATCTTGATTTACGCTTAACAGAAAATTCAAACTATAGATTTCGAAATAATATTAATATAAGAACAACATTCTTCAGAACAGAAAGAAGCACAAAATCTATACGCAGTTATGGTATTAGAATCTTTAACAAATTACCAGAACATGTAAAATATTGTAATATCCTAAATCAATTTAAAAACATGATTAAAAATCTACTTATATAAAACTATAATTTTGATCTGTAAAATTAAAACTTTGAAATTTAAGCAAAATATTTTTATAATATAAATTATTAAATTGAAATTGCCTTTATAAATAAAATAGGTCCGGAAATAAATTTTCCGAATTAAGATTAGAAATAATTTCTTCACACAAGTGATTGCGTTATATTTTATAAAATAAGTTAAGTTATTTTCTCGTACAAAATGTATTTTTTTTGAGAAATAATTGCATATGATATATTTATACCACATGCAGTCAATAAAGAAAAAAAAAAAAAAAGAGACGAATTAATTTTATTTAGGTTACGTTGAGTAACAGTGCTACAACGTAAACATAAACATCACTATTTTGACAGCAGTCTTTTGTTTGATCAATCGGTCTGTCTCGAATTCTTAATTCGCCAAGCAACAGTTCTAAATAAAATTCTTTAAGGCAGTTTTCTAGTATAGAGAGAAAAATTTCACTAAAATAGCTATAACTCCGTATGTAATTGAAATTTTAAAAATTCCTTTGGAGGATATATGGTATTCTTAAAGGTCTTATCTTCGAAAATATGAAAAAAATTAATTTTTCAAAAATTCTACACTATATTAAAACATTTCTTCTAATTCGCTAGAATCGCTTTAACAATTTTGAAAAAAGCGTTTTAAGCGTTTTAAACGTTCGAATTCATTTCGTATATCGGTGATTTCATGTCAAATCGCTGAAGTCGCTTTTGTTCATAAACTTTTTGTACGTCGATAGTACTTTAAAAAATAAAAGCATTTGCATTTGTTTTCATTTTTTTTTTTTTTGTGGGTGGGAAATTTCGAAAAAATCGAAAATTGTCAGTTGGACATGTAGAAAAAAAACTATATCTACAAAACCATTGGTGTTACAAAAAAATGTCGAAGACTTCTTTTAAAGGCCTAGAATTAATCTTCCTTTTGGTGTAATTTTTTACCAACACTTGAAAAATTTAATTTTTTTTTTGGCCACTAAAAATTGTATTCACAATTTTCAAGGTCAGCACGACTATTTTTTTTTTGCGTTTTGAAAAAATGGTCGTATTGAGGCATTCATATTTAATGCATTCTCAAAATTTCATGTTGAAGAATCAATGCTTACCTACTATTTTAAATGAATTTTTCAAAAACTGATTACACAATTTCTATATACAAAATACTAAAATTTTTAATTAAAAATGGAATTTTAAGTATTTTTTATATATCTTACGGCTTTTTATTATTTTTCAAATAGTTATATTATCCGACAGCTTTGCCTCAAGGTATAAAAAAAAAATTAAAAAAATGTAATAACAAATATATATAAAAAATAAATTTAAAGCATAAGAAAAAAACTGTAAGAGCTATATTACTAGCTGGAAAATTATAAAATACCTTAAGAAGTACAAATACTATAATCCTATTTTTAAATTTAAAAAAAAAGCATTTTGTATATAAAAATTGTGTAGGCCGTTTTTTAGAAAATTCATTTAAAATTGTAAGTAAGCATTGATTCTCCAATGTGACATTTTGCGAATGCATTAAGTATGAATGCCTTCATACGACATTATTTTTAAAACGCCAAAAAAAAAAAATAGTGGTGCTGACCTTGAAAAATGTGAATGAAATATTTAGTTGCCAAAAAAATTAAAATTTTTCATGAAAGTATTGATAAAACATTTTTTTGTAAGACCTTTTGATTTTGAAGATATAGTTGTTTTCCTACACATCCGAGTAACAAATTTTATTTATTTTTTTAATTTTCTTCTGTATATAAAAAAAAAATTATAAAAAAATATGCAAATCAAATAATACAAATAATTATATGTGCATAAATATTTGCTTGCATTTTTACTCCACCTAGAATAGTACAGTATTTTTAGGTATGCAGATTGTTTTTGTTATTCGATGTTATTGTTTAACAAGTCTTAGTATGCAGTTCGTAATGCATTTAATGTACCGTTATATGAAAAATGTGACGGTACATTGAATGATAAGTAGTAAAGAATTATATGTGCATAACGCATTTAGTTGGTGTTTGGTTGCTTTATTGATAGCTTTAAGTGCTCGCATTGGATATAATTGTTTCGAAATATAAGGTAAGTTTTTTTCATTTATAATCAATTAAGTTAATTTAATTATAATGTGTTATATATTGAAAATGCCCAGCGGAACGAGCATTTCTGAATATGACCAGGGAATAATACTGAGAATAAGCGAAAATGGAGCTAAAATGAAAGAAACAGGCAAAAGGTTTGATCGCCACAGTAACACAATAACAAATTTTTTAAAATGTCCTAGTAGTTATGGCACAGTTAGACCGAGTGGTCGGAAAACACACATCGACGCTCGGTGTAAACGGTGAACTCAACATATTGCAGTAGTCGAAGGAAAGAGTACCGGACAAATAAAAAGTTAAATGGGTCTTAACATAAAAAGAAGTAGAATAGTTTAAATATTACATGAAAATCCTAAAGTAGCACTTACTTCCAAGACGCGACAACCTAACCTTTTGCCTCGACATATTAACGCATATTTGGCCTTCGCTACCATGTTCCAATTTTTTGATGAGGAATGGCGTAACATTATCTTTAGTGACAAAAAAAGTTCAATTTAGATAGGCCTGATGGTTCGAAGAAGTATTGGCGGCATAGGGATCAATTTCGGCGCACTTGCCACTTGCGTGTCCATAGGGGAGGATTGGTGATGGTCTGGGCTGTATTTTGTAATGAAGGAAAGACTCCAATGTGTTTTATATCAACAAAAATGAATGCTGAAATGTACATTTATTTGTTGGACAATGAACTAATATGATTTTCCGGCCAACTTTGTGGCGATAATTGGACTAATTAGCAGGATAATGCGCCAATACACTGTGCAAAGCGTACAAAGGAGTTTTTTACAGTCAAAAATATACCATTACTGCAATGGCCAGCAATAAGTCCAGACTTAGACCCCATTGAGAATCTCTGGGGAATCCTCTATGGAAAAGTATATAAGGATGAAAGGCAATTTGAGGCAGCTAGGAGTTTAAAATAGCAAAATAGCAAGAATGGCAAAGTATCAGCCCATCCAACCCAAAATCTTTGATTAATTCTATGCCATTCCAGCTGAGCCAAGTTATGTAAAAAGAAGAAAGCATATAAATTACTAATATGAAATTTTATTTAATATTTTTTATTATTAAGATCGAAAATTAGGCAAAAACCACATATAATTAAGTTGTGCACATATAATTACTTACTATGATGAAGTTTTGTATGTTAATTTTTTTTATTTAATTTAAAGGACAATTGAATAAAGTCTTTGTTATGTTATGTTACTGTTGTCATAAATAATATAACTGCAAGAGCAGAATTTTGAAACATTTTTATTTTATTTTACATTTGCACATATAATTATTTGTATGAGGTATGTTTATTTTTTAAGTACTATTCACGTGCAAAGTATCAAGTTTTTGCAAATATGTGAGTTTCGAAAAGCGCACTGTTTGACATGGAATCAGCAATATATATGGTTTACTTTTTAAAGAAGAGGAATTTTGTCAAAATATTTTTAAAATATCTATTCCAGAAGTTTGTACTATAAGTAAGTAAGCAAATTAGTATTAATAAGTAATATAAAATAGTTATCACCCCTATCACCTTTGCTCGACTTAACACAAATTATAGCTAACAGTGTTTGGAATGTTATATCCTATCTTGAGTCAATATGAATTGAAAATATAGTCTTTAGTAAAGACTCTTTAACTATACTTTTCTGAATCCCTCTGCGAATAGTATCGGTAATACTACATATTCAATGTTGACTTTGACAACCATGTAATAAAGGATCCTCTACTTTAATAGTTTACCAAAAATTTACTTTGCATAGCTGGACTATTGAGTTTTTAACACATTCTTTGAGGCAAACATCATATTTACTTATAAAACGAACCAACTCTAAAATATGTCCATTATCAATAAACTCATTTTGTAATGTATAAGCGCCTCATGTTCGTTTCCTTTGGAGCTAAGTCCTCTTTTGCCTATTATTTGATGATGTGATGATGTGAATACAGTAGCACTTTTAGCAATTTTATCTTTTTTCAATGCTGTTAGGCTTTTTATTGACTTTATTGTTAAATTTTCAGCGTATTTTCTCTAAACCAACCTAAATTTTTTTTATAAAGACATTTCTATAAACTAAACATTTCATTATTTCTAAGGGCTCTATGGCCCATCTATCCATAAAACGTTATCAAGGATTCTTTCTAGTAAATGCTATGTAAATGAGTTTTTATAGAAGTATATTATTATAAGTTTATTTGAGAAATTATTGCCATTCGATGTGTATATTAGTAAATTTACTTTTAAATATTATTATGTATTTGAAAGGTATGAATTTGAAAGGTAAGAAAAGTATGAATTTCAATATGAATAATAGTGCTAGGAGATAATTTTCTTATGTGTTGTTATGAATAAATCTGGTTTCTAAGTTTCCCAATTTTAATGGTTTATGTTAACTTCAAATAGGAGGTCTCGGACTATCATCCCAGAAAATAAAAGAAAAGTTTGATGTATTAACTTAATGTCTCTGACAGTTTTTGCTATTGGTGATTTTCAAAATCTTAAGATTCTTCCAAGAATTACTACTATCAATCTCGTTGATATTACTTCTTTACCAAAAAGTTGATAAGCTCATTGAGATGGATATACAGTTGATAGAAATAACAGTATAATTTTTAAGTATAGTGTAAACAGATATCAGATTTTATTAAGTCAAAGATCAGATCGGTTAAACCCCAATATTAATTTATAGCAATTGATTTAATTTATGACTTATGATATCAATATCAATATCAAATGGAATATCGCACTATTTGCACATTCTTATTTTGCACACAAAAACTAAAAACCAGCAGAGATATTTGCAACCAAAATTAAACCTTTGAAATTCTGATGGTTTTTTCTCACTCTTTGAGACAAACAAGTGAAAGCATACAGTTTGTATGGAAGCCCTAAAAATTATAAACTTTTCCAATCAAGTATTTGAATATATGGAAGTAGAGAAAAAAAATATATTTTTGATACCCATCTTTATCTGTAATAAAAATTTTATTTTTAAAAATATTTGTGAATTTTTAAATAAACAAATTTTTTAAAAAAAAAGGTTAAAAATTTAAAAAGACATAAAAAACTTGACTTTTTAAATTGTCTTAAATCAAACATGAGTGAAAATGAAACAAATGCGGGTACGGGCTTCTGATGATATCGACTAAATACTGCTAGACAACAACAAAATTATAATACTACTAGTACAAAAGCCCGTTCTACTACGGGTTGGAAGCATGAACGCTAAACTGTAATTATTTTTTGTCATTATTACAGTGCTTTTACAACAAACTGTTCTGAAAAATGTTCAGCCTGAAAGTATGCACATGCATAAAGAGCAAGCATGTCACTGATTAGTATCAAATGAATTTTCTGTGCATACTTTCAGGCTGATCGTGAAAAATAATTACAGTTTGAGCTTTTATATATTAGGATGTATCTCTACAAATTGGATGCCATCATATGTGGCTACTTAATGGCATTCCTTTGATAACAAATTTGCATATGTTTCCATGAAAAATAATAAAGTTATGACGAATAAGTGAAATTTTCGCTGATTTTGAAACCTTAAACCGTCGATTGAGTACTGATAAAAAAACGTCAACCTTATATTATTGTGCTCTATCACATATCCGAAAATCATTCAATTCGGCTTGTGACACCTGGGGGGACTTTTTCTTTTGAGTAAAAAAATAGATAAGCTTATTTTTTAATGTATGTACACATCTTGAAATTTATTTAATTTTTAGATTTCATTTGAAAAACAATATATAGTCTAAATTTTTTTATACAGCCTGTAATTCCCTGAGTTATTAAATATATGCAAGAGTACATGTAACGATTCCAAAGCGACATCCTAACCAGCTATAGCGCCTACAGCAGCAGCACCAGCAGCAACCTTACCAGCATCTACAGCAACATTGGCAGCTTGATGGATGGTATGCTTTAGTTTTTTCTGCAATTTTTTCAATTTATGTAAAATTCATATAGTAAAAATTATTTTTACTTACAAGTCCTTTGTTTAGTTTTTTGCCCAAACCAGCATCACTCTGTGCCACAAATAGGCACAAAACTAGCACAGCGATAAATGCGAGATACTTGCGAATATTCATCTTTTTAGAATTTTTGTTTTTTTTTTTTTACGAACTGTCTTGAAGCAAGTGTCAATATAAATTAAACATTTTTGACGAAGCGTTAGTCTTTTATAGATGAATATAACAGAAAGCTTTCATAATTCTTATCGAGTAACTGATTAGCAATTTAAGAATTATCTATTGAGTGAACGTATAACACCTTGAATTTGAAGATGATGATCACTTTTTTTTGTTTTATTTTTTAGGGTATTTTTGCAACTTCAAAGGAAAAACTGTTTCAAAGAAAAAATGTTTTTTTTGCGCCAATTAAAATATCTTATCTAAAAATTAAAAAGTTAAGTAGCAGCTGCGTGTTAATATGGGATGGCATTGTTTAATAGTATATAGGTATGTATTAATATCTGATCAATGTTATCTGTTATATTGCTTGCAATAATAAAAGCAAACAATAAACTAAGTTGTTATTTAAAAAACAAAAGGAAAACATATGTTGAAAAAAATATTGTTTAAGGAGGGAGGTAAAGTAGTTTTTATTTTTTTTTCGATTTTTTAAAAATTAAGCAGATGAAAGCACAACATTTCAAGATTATTGTGTTAAGATTTTAAGTCAATCAGAAGAAAACTGATGAAGATAGAGCGTTTTTTACGCTTTTTACCCTTCTTTCTGTCTGATTTCAAGGTCTCTTTTTTCTGTTGAAGGGTCCATTGTACAGCTACATATATACATGTGAATGTGCCTCAATAAGGCACAGTATATACAGTATAGTTCAGTATAGGTTTGGTACGTATTTATCAAATGCGTATTTTGTCAGAGATTTCAGCACAACTTGCGTTTTCAAAGTCGGTGGACACTTTTTTCTCGAAATCTACTGTGCCGATATTTTTCAAACTCTGCACAATTTTCCTACACATTCCCAGCAAGGTAGTCGTCATCGTGCAAAACCGCTAAAATTGTATTAAAAATATGTTGATGGACCGTGTTATTTCAAAATATATCGTGCAAAAAAAGACCGTGTAAAAAAATAGTTGAGTGTAATGAGTTCTCGTGGCCACAGCAAAACAACTTTTTTCTGAGACGCCCAGTAAAAATTTTATAATTTCATATTTTTAAATGAAAATTTCACACAATATTCTTACAATGAGATTTCATTTTAGCCTCTTTTAGTAAATAAATGTATACTAACCATATTCTTGAAAACAGTTCATTAAAATATGATAATTTTTGATCGAATTAACCCCCGAATGCAACCCCCCATCCCCCCTTAATTCAAGAAAAATATGTACATATATAGACTGCGCAATTGTTTCGGCATTTTCAATACATGGGTGAATAATGAGTGATAAAATTTAGGGGGAATAACGCAATTTATCTGATAAAATTAAATACTTTGAATTGTTTGTGAATTGTTATAAGCTGTTATAAGAAAAATTGGAAGCTTATTTGGTCAAGACCAAATCAATCAATATTTATAGAAATGTAAATAGCTTTATGATTAGAAGACAGGCAACACCCTGTACAACTGTCTGTGCCATGACTACCATTCCAACCATTACAACAAAACCAACAAATTTATTATTTTCCCGCATGCTAATTACTGCAAAGAATGCGTTTTAAATCCACTTGTGCCAATAAAAAGCCACAATTCGCAGAATACCGAACTTCAAGTTCTCTGGTAACTTGTTAGAAGGTGTTTGTACAATTTACAGCACACACCCCCTGGTCGCCATGCCTTGCTTTTCTCTAACTTGCAATCAATTCCAAAATATATTACTTTGCATGCGTCGCTGTGATCACCATTACCATCATCATCATCATCAGCATTAGCATCATCATCATCATCGTTATTAGCCATCGTCTCGAAGTCTCTTGACTTCTGCGGTTTCGCAAATAACCACACACATGTGTGTGTGTATGTTTTTGGTAGGTGCCGATTCCATCCGGAGGTGGCAAATAAATTAGTGACGCTCGTTTGTGCTGCAATTATGGAGCAAAGCAAACACTGAAGTGCTGATATTGTTGTTGTTATTGTTAGTTTCAGACAACCGGAAGTTCCTGTGTCTGTAGCAAGCCTGAATATTTGTTTAGCTGACGGATAATGGTTGCAGCTGCAAATCTATCTGTTTACTTAGCAAATGCATTCTATTTGTTGCCTGGAACGAGCGAGCATTTGTCAAAATTGCATCTATTTTCAAATTAAAATCGAGAGTTCCTTTGACATTAATTGGCATTTTATTTCGAATGATGATAACTTCAAAGGAGTCTTGGCTAGTTTTATACAGAACTACTCGTAGCAGGAATACCCGGCGTCGCCCGGGACTAGTGTAGCCTTCATGGTGTGTGTAATGTATGGAACGTAATACAAACCACAATGCACAACGATCAATGAATCCAGTCTCAACCGCATATTTTTTGCCTTTATTACTGTTTATAAAATTTTCAATCTAAGGCTCAAGCTTCAGTCCTTATAAAAAGTGTCTCTTTCTTAATACAGTTAAAATAATCAAATAAACCTTTTTTTTTTTTTTTTGGAATTGACACTTTGTGTAGTTTTTTCTTGGCACGCGTTGCTAAACGCATTGAAATAAAGTTTAACATGTCCAAACGACTCGTTCTTCCTGAAAATCCTGACCTCCATACGCCTTAAGAGCTTTTCGCGTATTTTTTAAAGACGTGTACTATAGCGCATTACAGGGATCATCAATTACTCACACAAAATTCCACTTATTTTCATACTAGCTTGTACCCGGCGCGCTTCGCTGCGCTCCGCGCTAGTCCCCTGAACAGTGGGCGTGTAGTGAGATCACGCCCTTATCCAATTATTTCCAACTATTGTTGTGTGTCCGTTTAACTCCGCCAGTTTAGCAACTCAGTTGCGCCTGCCTGTCCCAAGCCAGGTTAAGGAGGAGGGTTGGTAATGGTATACGCCCCATACCGTAAAAAGTTAGAGCCAATCAATATGTCGGGGTGGCGCCCATCTTTGTAGCAGGTCACTATGTAAATCATTGTGAAAAAAGCCTGCGATGGAATAGCAATGGTCCATATAACTTGTTAGCATGGGGATAGCCGAACCAGTCGAATGAGGTGACCTTATCTATCCACGGCAAAGGGACATGGTCTATATGGCCAATAAAAGGAAAAATTGGTGTCTGAGGACACGGGCAAAAATGGCAAGGTCTCTAAACAAGACCTTGTGTGGACCTCTTGCGAGTCAGCTGGTCAAAAAATCGTAGGCACCTCGTTCAGGGTGTGGTAATCTTACCATGCCTTGGATGGAGGTGCCAGTCAAATACGAAACAGTGCTATGTGCACAGTCAAAAACAAAAATTCTGTATATAATGGACATATGAACTTTTTGTCTCTTTGCTGGGATGTTGTAGACCCCCATTTCGACGGGACCGAGTTGCCCAGGTGACTATCATGGGTTGGCCCTACGGGGAGACTCGTGCTGGCTGTGGTTTGTGCACATCGCATGCACAGGTCTAGATTGACCGGCGGGGTCATCCTTTTTGGATGTGCATTTTGTAATACTATATGTTCATTCATGAACTATAACTCCAAAGTCTGTGAACCCAGAGGAATTAAGCCTTAACGGCAGGGGTCCTCTATAAACACATAGCGGATGTCTGTGTGTCCGTTTGTTTACTTGTATTTTAATAAGTGTAACATATCTATATACAGCGACTGTTTGCATATACAGTGACTGCGACTTGGAGCAATAGACCTTAAATACCAATCGTGGTATTTCACTATCAAAGCATGACAATTTGAATGATTTTTAAAATAGTGGGTGTAACTAGTGCGACTACACCCATTTTTTGTGATCTTTCCATTTAAACAAAATTGCCAAAATTTAGTCTAATAAGACCAAAATCAGTTGATATGTATATAGATTGTTTTGTTTTTATTTATTTTTTTTTTCACCCCTCGCGCGTTGCTACGCCTAAAACAAACAACTTTAAGTTTCCAGTTTTCCGGCAGCAGAACAGCACCAAATAGTGAGGAACTCCATTCTGAGTCTTAATGTTCTCTGATTTTTACTTCCAAAGCTATTCGATATCAAAAATTTGGATTATATGGGCGGAGCCACACCCCCTTGTACAATGCCCGTCCAATTTTTCTATTAGAAATACATCGCCATGTGGTAACTCCATTCTATGTTTCAATGTTCCGTGAATTTTACTTCCAAAGCTATTTAATATCAAAAATTTGGCTTATATGGACGGAGCCACACCCCCTTGTACAATGCTCTACCAAGTTTTCTATTAGAAAGATATCACCAAGTGGTGACTCCATTCTGAGTTCAATGTTCTGTGATTTTTACTTTCAAAGCTATTCGATATCAAAAATTTGGTTTATATAGGCGGAGCCACACCCCCTTGTCCAATGCCAAATTTTTCGTTAAAAGGACATTACCAAGGATAACTTCATTGTGAATTTTAATGTTCAGTAACTTTTACTGCCATGGCTATTCTGCCTCGAAAATGTGACATGCATGGACGAAGCCACGCCCGTTTTGCATAGGAGGGTGAAAAGTACTTTACAACCTATTCTCATACCTACCAAATATGCATAAAAAATTTTATTAAAATCGGTCGAGCCGTTTCGGAGGAGTTCGGCCACAAACATTGTGACACGAGATTCTAATATATTAGATATATAGATATACATAGATTACAGAAAGTTAAACTAAAATGCTTATAACCCGTGTATTGGTATACATATACAAAGATCGTATATGCATTAAACCTTGGTATTGACGTCACTTTCCATGAGAAATACATGAATACAAAATGATACAAAATCGGTTCACGCATTACAGAGAACATCAGTTACTAACACAAAATTCAACTTATTTTTATATATGTAGATGATTTGAATATGATGATAGTTCGACTAAATTTTAATATTCTTTGATTTTAGATAACTTTTAGCTGAGATACAGTGAACACCGTAATTGTCTACTTCCAAAGACGTTCTTGGAAAACATTTGTCACCGAGTTGTTTGTGGATGTTTTCTGCATAATTAAACTGACGCCTTTAATGTACAAAATGTTTTAATGAAATTGCTCTTTCCATATTTATAAAAAAACTCCCAAAAAGTGTATTTTAACGCTGAAACCCTTACTACATCCTTAAATAAACGTTTTCCAAATCAAACTTGATCTTTTTTAAATTTTAAATTAAATCTCTGCCAAGAAATGGCTTTATTTATGATTTCGTAACGAAATCGATTTCCGAAATTGGTACGATTGTGAAATGTTTGTTACGATTTCGTTAAAAATATTTCGAAATCTTTTCGATTTCAGAATCCGATTTCGTTGCGAAATCGTAAAGTATATCGTATGAAGGTGTTGATACGACTTCGTAACGAATCTTAACGAAAATGTTACGAAAAAGTTACGATTTCATTCAGACAGTTCGAAAGAAATGAAATTTCACTCTGTTCGCAGAGTGAAATCTTTATGACATCTCGAAATAGTTACGAGTTAGTCGGAATTTCAACAAAGTTCTCAACTGTGGTTTGTTGGGTAGACTGTTCAACCAGGTTTGGGGTCGGAATCGTCCTTATACATAGTTCTAATTCTTTAACAAAATTGTCGTTTACAAAGTTGTGCTTTTGTAAACATGTTCTTTACAAAATCCTCCCCTCCCCCCGACAAAATTTCCCTTTAAAAACTTTCCTACAAAAATCCATTGAAGAAGAATATGTTGATACTGTTAAGAAGACTGTCGTAGAAGGACATTTTCGTAAAGGGGGTAATTTTGTTAAGGACAATTTTAAAAAAAGGTGAAAAGGGTAAATTTTGGAAATCTGAATTTTGTGAGGGACAACATTGCCATGGATAATTTTCGATAATTTCGATGGGAAATTTCGACTCGCTCCCGTTCAACCTATATATCGCATAAAATAAAACCTATAAAAATGTTAAATACATCTAGAAACGAAGCTGTTAAAATAATGTGAAAATACCAATATTTATTATTTTCTATATGCCTTTACTTCGCGGTCATTCCCTTTATTTGTCTTTAGAATCAATTGGAAAAAATTTAATTTAAGATCCCGTCAAACCTTTTACCACTGAATTATCTTTTGCTTATATAAACTAACATAGTACTGGGAAAATACTGTGAAAATTTCAAGCAAATCTACCGAACAGTTTTTGATTCTTTCACTGCTAACTTTGAATCAGTGCCAGAGCAAAAAGTTGCCCACCGTCGCAATCTAAAGAAAACAAAATCGTTTTGAACGAAAACGAAAAAAGTGTTTTTTGGCCATAAAATTTAAATTGCTGCAAGAAATATAATGAATCAGTTGCTTCTTTCTACAGTTGGGAGAAAAACAATAAAATAAACTCCAGTCTAAAAAAAAAATCAGACAGCAACTGACGGCTGGCTCATGCAACACACGACATGTCCATAGTTCGGCAACAGCGTCTAAGTCAGACACGCCACATCATATACAAAATATTCTCAGTGCTTCTAATTTGCAAAAACAACTCACAGAATATCCATTTTCAGAAAAAGATTATAAACTGCACGTTAGATTCTTTTCTTTGCTGGTATTTTGCTGTTGCTATGTGTTTCGATTTTTGGTCATGGCTCTTCGAAACCGGCTGACTGTAACTTGAACTGCATTCGAATGGTTGTTGAAAATAAACTGCAGTCAAGAACAATGCAACCATTAGTTTCAAGTTCAAGAGATCATTAAAAAGGGCAGACAATGGATTTTTTTGAAAAATTGCATGTAGCTCAAAACGATGGCTAAACTCAGCAACAAGCACAAGAACCTTCAACTTGGAGTTGCCCCAGAGCCTACAACAAAAAACAGCAAAAAAAAAAATTACAACTTAGAACAAAAAAAAAAAAAACTGGGCACGAACTGCATTTGTCGAGATTTTATGCAAAAGAAAATGATTTGAGGCAAGAACTACAAAAGTCTTAACAAAAAAAAAAAAAGCTTGGGCAGCAAGGTATAGGCTTGAAAAGGCAGGCGAGCCAATGGAAAACAATACGACTTTGGTAACTTCGGCTGGCAATCAAGATAAGAGTTGAGTTTAAGAATTAGATAGACGAGCAACAGGCTCTGTGTTCGAGAACTAAAGAAAATGATTTATGATCTAAAAGACAGACGACTGACAGGCAGACGTACGAATATTCAGCAAAGTGTGGGCGGCAATTTCGCCTGTGCACTGTTCAGGCGATTGTGGGCGGATATGTGGCAACACTTAGAAGCCTGATCGAATTGAAACGAAAATGGTGACTTGTAGCGGTGTAGTGCAGTCAAAGCAGACCAGGCTGTTGGGAATGTATTGGGTTGAATTCGTTGATTAAAATTTATTGTCTCAATTTTAAATAAGCTAGCTAGAAAGGAAATTTTAAAATTACTTAAGATATATAAGAGTATATCTGCGCCATTTGCGATCTAGATCCTAAGTAGATACATACATAGAACTAACAAGCAGAATTAATAGCATCAAATCAATTTGATTCAGATCACATTGTGAGATTTGACTAATCTAGCAGGACAAAATTTTAAATTTTTTTGTAAGATGATTCCTTGGTTAATTTTAAATAGAAAATTTTCGAGGAGTTGAGGTCTATCTGAAACACCCTCTTGTATCGAGGGTGCTGCTATATATATTATTTATATAATGTTTTTATGATGCTGATAATAATTTTTGAAAACTTTCAATCTTAAAACACAAAATCGTATTTTAAAATGCATTCAGGCATATAAGCTGATGGTCGCGGAGTATTATAATTTTGTAGGACATCTTTCCTGAGATATTCAGGATTGTTTTTAAAATGCAAATATTTTCTTTTTAAAAGTTGCAGCTACATTTTTGTATTCATTATCTACAAAGTTCAATTATAATAACTAAAATAATTAGCTGTTGGTGGGAGGGGAGGGGGGAGGGGAAAGAAGGGGAAGGGAGGATTGCTTACAGAAGTGAAAACTTAAAGCTTTGAAACAACAGCGTTTTCTTTCTAATCTTCAAATAAATTATAGTTTGTAACCATTCTTATTTCAATAATTTTAATTTATTCCAAAAAGGACAAAATAGGCATTTCTGCAGGTATCGTGCAAAACCTGCATCGATCGTCACTTTATATTTAGTAGTAGTAATCAGTAGTAGTACTGATCATTGGACATAGTCAAACCCAATGTTAAATTAAAAAAGTCAATTATTGGTTGATTTCTATCACCTGCAAGTCTCTACTTAGTATTATAGGTACATCGTCAAATTTTTCGGTTAATCTTTTTCGGAGTGTTTTAGAAACTTCTTTTGAATAAATCATCAAATTTTCGAATAAAAAAAAATGCTCTTTCGAATTGGCCCCTAGAGGGCCAAAAGAGAAATTTCTTCTTAACACACACATCCCCTATCTGCCACCCTTCTTGGGGTTTCCACACAAAAACACAAGAACTGTCAATTATAGCTCATATCTCTCTCAAATTTACCCCTGGTGGGGCTAAATATATGAGCTGCTCCTATTTTTTTTTTCTTTTCAACATCTCTTCTGAACACACCTATCTCTTGTCTGCCACTCTTCTGGGTGTCCCCCTACAAAAACGTTGCTATGTTTCAATGTGTGCCTGGAAGCTGAAGTAGAAATGCTGAAGTATTAACAGTGCTAACGTAAGCAGTGATGACATTAACAGTGGTGACGAAATAACGTTGCTGACGTTAACCTTGCTAAAGTTAACATTGCTAACCTTAACAGTGCTGACGCGAATTGATAACTTTTACCCCTACCAAAAAATGCTCAACGCGCCTAAATAAGTTTTCACTTCAAAAATATAATCTAAATACATATATAAAGGGTTTTTTCAATAGGGACGCTACAAAAGTAGACCGATAGGGACAGAAAACGACGCCATATTTTTCCCCGCTTTCTCGACATTTCTTTTCAGTAAGGTTTGCCATTTCATCATGGAAAGATATGCGATCCAACAACGAGTCGAAATTATTAAAATTTACTACCGAAATTCGGAGTCAGTGGCCTCAACTTTAAGAGCGATACGTCCAATTTATGGTCGTCATAATCGTCCTACCAGATCAACAATTGAGCGTCTAGTGGAAAAATTTGAATCCCGTGCCAGTGAGACAAAGAGTACCCGTAGTGTCGAGAATATTGCTCCCGCTGGGGCTTCAGTTCAAGAAAGCCCAAATGTGTCTCTCACACGTCGTTCTCAAGCGTTGGCCATCTCTGTGACGTCGTTGTGGCGAACTTTGCGAAAAGATATTGGCCTACATCCTTACAAGATCCAGAACTGAAGCCGCTTGAGCACCAGAAGCGTCGTATGTTCGTGAATTGGGCTGAGCAACAATTTGAAAATGATTCGGATTTTCATTGAAAAATCATTTTCAGCGATGAGGCTCATTTCTGGCTGAATGGCTTCGTCAATAAGCAAAATATGCGTTATTGGTCAGGCAACAATCCACACGTACTCCATCAGTCACCATTGCATCCGGAAAAAATTACGGTTTGGTGCGGTTTATGGGCCGGCGGCGTCATTGGGCCGTACTTCTTCCGTGATGATCAAGACCGGCACGTTACTGTGAATGAAAATCGCTACCGTTCAATGATAACCGAATATTTTTGGCCCGAATTGGATGATATGGACTTGGACAATATGTGGTTTCAACAGGACGGCGCCACAAGCCACACAACAAATGTCACAATCAATTTATTGAAAACCAAGTTTGGTGAACGTGTTATCTCACGAAATGGCCCAGTCGATTGGCCGCCTCGGTCGTGCGATTTGACGCCGTTAGACTATTTCCTGTGGGGCTACGTCAAGTCTATGGTCTATGCCAACAAACCAGCGACGATTGATAAACTTCGTACGAATATCGAAAGTGAAATTGCAGCAGTATCGGCCGATTTATGCTTGAAAACCGTCGGAAATTGGGTTCAGCGTCTGGACTTCTGCAAGCGTGCCCGTGGTGGCCATGCAAAAGAAATCGAGGTTCATACATAATGGCATCGAATGTACTTTCACAGGAATAAAGAATTTCATTGATATCCAAAACCGTTTTTGTTTTATTTAAAAAAACTTTTGTAGCGCTCTTACTGAAAAACCCTTTACATATTCCTTATGGACAAATTTTCTGCTAGCCCAACAAAATGCACCCTTAATTTTTATACCCCAACGCGTACTGCGTAAGGGGTATATTAACTTTGTCATTCAGTTTGTAACGCCAAGAAGGAGGCGAGGCAGGTATAGAAGAATATATATATATTTTTGATCAGCATCATCTGAGTCGATTTCTGTGTGTCCGTCTATACGTCTGTGGACACGATTACAGCCGCAATTTTAAAGCTATAGCGATGAAATTCACAATATAGTTTATTTTTAAAAAAGGAAGATCAAGCTCGAAAATGGACAAAATCGAATGAAAACCACGCCTACCTCCCATACAAACTGACTTTATATTAAACGTAAAATATCTTTAAAATCCACTAAATTTAAAGAAATGCCTTGAAATTTGGCAGGTTGGCTTTGCTCTTCAGTCTTAATCCTGGCCATGAAATTTGGAAAAATCTAATGAAAACCACGCCTACCTCCCATACAAATTGGCTTTATTTTAAACGTAAAATCTCTTAAAAATCTACAAAAATTAATGAAATGCCTTGAAATTTGGCACATTAGCTTTGATATATAATATGAACCATATCAGTGATATATGGCAAAATCGAATCAAAACCACGCCTACCTCCCATACAAAGTGACGTCATCAAAATAGGAAAACTTTCGTTAATATATAAAACTGAATGTCATCGTGTATGTCGTGGCTAAAGACTTCGAATATACTTCAATATGGCAGCGGGGGGTATTTTAGCTTCGGTACCCTGCCGAAGCTTCATCTTTACTAGTTTTTTTTATTTTTTGTTTTACATTCCGTGGACGATTTTTATATAACCTGGGTTTATTAAGCAACTAATTTCATTGGATATTAATTTGTATACCTTCACAAAAATTTTCCATTACATTAGAATTCTAAATATTTACAACTTTGATCAACACACCTATTACAAAAAATGCTTATTTATGGCTGAAAAATAATACTCGCTTACACCAAATATGAACTGCTTTCTCATAGACTTTTCTCTATGTATTTTGGGACATAGATTTAAAAAATGACTATAACCCTTTCAGACCTGACACCAAACTGCAAAGAATTTTTTTATGATTTTTGGAATATATGGTCTTTGCATGATATGAAAACATATGCACTACCTAGGTTTTTCTATTTTCATATACTTCATGTATTTTTAGCGCTCGGATACTTGATGCATGTCGGTCGAAATAAGGAAATCCCCTAAAAATAAATTTTTTAAATTATTTTTATTATTGACCTCGTTTTGATTTATAAAAATTTAGTATTTTTTAAGTTTAGGTTTGTCCACTTTATGAATTCTTCGCTATTAGTACTTAAGTAATTGAAGCACATTTTACTTCTTTGGCTCATTTTGACAAAATTAAAGTGTAAAGTAAGAATTCCGCGAATATTTAAGTAACTGTAAAACGAATAGCGGAACAATGTGAGAAGCGAGAATAAGCAACAAACAGCACAATCGATGCATGTTGATTTATTAAACATTCGTCAAAAAGAAGTGAGGATATTGTTACTGAAACTTACCCGCACAATCGATATATCACGGTCTGAAAGGTGTGTAAATAATATGTTTTTTTTTTTCTTTCTTGAGAATCGTTTTCAAGATATCCTCAAAACTAGGATTTTCGTCATTTTTTCAGTTATTTACAATTTTCATCTGACCTGCAAACATTTTAAATAGCTTGAGAGATAATTTTATTTTTTTTCAACAGTATGTTTTATTAAGCAGATCCGATGTAATTTGATGTAATTACAGACGACCAAAGTCTAAAAAGTTAATTTTTTCTCTCTAAAAGTCTCTAATTTTTAGTTGCTCCGTTGATATCTACAGATTCTATCTAAAGATTCTTTTTGAAATATATATAAAATTTAATTCACAAATTATTTAAAAGTTGTTAAAAAATTAACAAAATGAAAAAGAAGTAGTAAAAAGAAATTCACTACACACTTATTACCGAAGTCACCATGACAGGTTCAAAAGATTTTTTTCGAAAATGAAGGACACCACAGCCAGGGCATCCACTAGGACATTGCAATAATTCTAAAGCTGATTATTGCTGAATGCAAATTCGCAAAGATTCCACAATAGATAAACAAAGAAGACTTACTCAATAATTTATTAAAGCTTAAATTGCTTGAACTTAAGTGAAATTTTGTGATTTTGTTTTTTATTCCAGTCGCCTATCTGAACTCCACAATATCAAGTTCTCCCGCTTAATACGTCACTTTGTTCAAGAAACAATATAATTGTCTTAAAACAATTTACAGTTTCTGCTGATTAGATTAGAATTGATGGGCGCACAATTATAAAAAAGCACCAAAAACCGTGTTTTTTGAGGATATCACGAAAAAGATTCTTAAGAGAAAAAATAAAAACAAAACAAAATGGTTGCCTTTTTTATAATTTACGCTCCAAAATTCAAAGAAAAAGTCTATGAGAAACTAGCTCTCGAGATAATTCTTTGTACAGTAGTGTAACTTTAAAATATGCAAAAAACACCATTTTTTGACTACCCCGTTTTAAATATAATGAATCTAACTATCGCCTTGAAATTTTGGACATGGCTCCATTGTTATTTTAAGTTTCTGCAAATATTTTTTTCTTTTAATTTTGTCCCGCTATATTGAGCAAATCTCACACTGTGCAATGACTGGCTCAAAACATTGTTGACTACACCTTTATTGAAAATATACCTCTACCTGATTAGCGATTCTATATTTTTAACCCTTTTGTGTTTTGTTTTGATATCTTCGACCTTAATCTGTAGTGACAGTTTGTAGATACATTTAGTTATAAACTTACAAAATGTGGAGTTGGTTTAGTGCTGTTATTGTTTCTAATTTACGCATGCTTAGCATCAATAGATCAACAAAAAAAGCTGTCATTGTTTGAGTTTACGATGTTACTGTTGATATAGCTACACCAACAATAGTCAACGAACATAATTAGTAGTAAATAAAAAAAAAAAAATTATATGATTAAAAAAATTCTTTCAAGCCAATGAAGCAGAATTTAATCCAATTAAACTAAAGATTTATGTAGTAACAATCGTTCGTAGAAAAAAAAGAAACAGTTGTTGCGTTATTGTGAAGCCATTTTTTTAAAGTTTCTTTTGAGAAGTAGGACTTGATAAATCGTTTTTTCAAAGAACAGAAAAAAATAAATAAATAGTTTGGGGTTGCTTGTGAATGTTATATTTTTTTTTTTTTTTAAATGAAATCAATAGGAGTATTCACACTAAAGAGCTGCACGAATACATTCCATTTGGAATCCATTCTACGCATTCCATGCGAGTATTCCATATTTGCAAATCATTTGCAAAGCGAAACGAATGAATGAGAGACATAAATTTTTCGAATGGAATGAACATTCCATTCCATTTGAGAGAGTTCTAACGAATATGGAAATTTCTAGAATGTATTCGTTGCGTTGAGAGTACTCTCAAATGGTTACCATGAATTTTGACTTTTGCTCCAGTCATGTTTCTTAGAGTTTTATGGTAGTTGCAAAGGGGGGTCGCTGATTTCAAATCTGATGTCAGATTTTGAATTTTCAAAATGGCGGATAGGGTTGCCACCTTAAAATATCTTATTTTCGCGAATTCGAGGCTGGGGCAAACACTAGGTAAAAATGGGTCGCTGATTCCGAATCCGTTGTCAGAATTTTAAAATTCCAAAATTTTTTTGAAAATAGGCTTGCCACCTAAAAATGTGTTATTTTGCAATTTTTTTAAATGAGCATTTAGTAAAAGGGAGTCGCTGATTTCAAATCTGATGTCAGATTTTGAATTTTCAAAATGGCGGATAGGGTTGCCACCTTAAAATATCTCATTTTCGCGAATTCGAGGCTGGGGCAAACACTAGGTAAAAATGGGTCGCTGATTCCGAATCCTTTGTCAGAATTTTAAAATTCCAAAATTTTTTGAAAATAGGGTTGCCACCTAAAAATGTGTTATTTTGCAATTTTTTTAAATGAGCATTTAGTAAAAGGGAGTCGCTGATTTCAAATCTGATGTCAGATTTTCAATTTTCAAAATGGCGGATAGGGTTGCCACCTTTAAATATGTTACTAAGTGCTCATATAAAATGTTGTTAAATAGTTTATTATTAGTTGGCAACCTTTTTTAAAATATTTAGATTTTTCAAATTCTGACAATGGATATTGATTCAGCGACCCATTTTTACCAGTTTTTATTGCCCATTTTATTTGAAGGAACAAAATTTCCGTCAAAATTTGAATTTGAAATCAGCGACTCCCTTTTACTAAATGCTCATTTAAAAAAATTGCAAAATAACACATTTTTAGGTGGCAACCCTATTTTCAAAAAAATTTTGGAATTTTAAAATTCTGACAACGGATTCGGAATCAGTGACCCATTTTTACCTAGTGTTTGCCCCAGCCTCGAATTCGCGAAAATGAGATATTTTAAGGTGGCAACCCTATCCGCCATTTTGAAAATTCAAAATCTGACATCAGATTTGAAATCAGCGACTCCCTTTTACTAAATGCTCATTTAAAAAAATTGCAAAATAACAACTTTTTCGGTGGCAACCTATTTTCAAAAAAATTTTGGAATTTTAAAATTCTGACAACGGATTCGGAATCAGCGACCCATTTTTACCTAGTGTTTGCCCCAGCCTCGAATTCGCCAAAATAAGATATTTTAAGGTGGCAACCCTATCCGCCATTTTGAAAATTCAAAATCTGACATCAGATTTGAAATCAGCGACTCCCTTTTACTAAATGCTCATTTAAAAAAATTGCAAAATAACACATTTTTAGGTGGCAAGCCTATTTTCAAAAAAATTTTGGAATTTTAAAATTCTGACAACGGATTCGGAATCAGCGACCCATTTTTACCTAGTGCTTGCCCCAGCCTCGAATTCGCCAAAATAAGATATTTTAAGGTGGCAACCCTATCCGCCATTTTGAAAATTCAAAATCTGACATCAGATTTGAAATCAGCGACTCCCTTTTACTAAATGCTCATTTAAAAAAATTGCAAAATAACACATTTTTAGGTGGCAACCCTATTATCAAAAAAATTTTGGAATTTTAAAATTCTGACAACGGATTCGGAATCAGCGACCCATTTTTACCTAGTGTTTGCCCCAGCCTCGAATTCGCGAAAATAAGATATTTTAAGGTGGCAACCCTATCCGCCATTTTGAAAATTCAAAATCTGACATCAGATTTGAAATCAGCGACTCCCTTTTACTAAATGCTCATTTAAAAAAATTGCAAAATAACAACTTTTTAGGTGGCAACCTATTTTCAAAAAAATTTTGGAATTTTAAAATTCTAATCTAAAATAAGATATTTTAAGGTGGCAACTCTATCCGCCATCTTGAAAATTGAAAATCTGACATCAGATTCGACATCAGCAACCCCCCTTTGAAATCCCTTTACGTAAAACCTTTTTTCATCAACCATTTGGTAGTACTCTCAAATCAACACTTGAGAATGTTGAGTATTCTCCCTATAGGAACAAACTAACTTGTTTTTAAAAACAACTAATTAAAAAACTAGTTTAAAATAAACCAGTATATGAACTACTTTAAATTATATTAAGGCGGCATCCACTTCAAAATATGAAGTAATTGAAATACTACTTAAAAACCAGTGATTGATAAACTACTTTGAATTATATTAAGGCGGCAACTACTCTGATGTTGGCATGTTTTAATTGAAAATTTTTATTAGATTACAAGCTTATATATATTTAACCATGTTATTTCATTAAATATTATTAACTTTTGGCCATCAGTAATAGTTTTCAATTGGTTATTTGAAAGCAATTAAAAAAATAATTTAAATGTAACTAATTTAACAAGTAGTTGAAAATATATGCAGACGACAGTCAATTGACTTATTTAGCGGACATCACCATACAAAATAAGTTAGTTCGTTCTATGGAAAAAAGTCAGAATTTCAACTAGTTGTGGTTGAAAAAAAACTACTTTATCAACTACTTTTAAATTAGTTGATTTTCCTACAGGGCTATTCTAAACATTCTTAACGCACACGCGCACATTCCATTCCATTCTAAACGCTTCGAATGCATATTCCATTCCATTCTCAGCGCTGAGAATGATCATTCCATTCCATTCTATTTTTTTGAGAATGTGTTGAAACGGCTTTTGAATGCATTCGTGCAGCCCTTTAATTCACACTGAAGTGTATTTGATCTAACCGGACTTTAACGATTTATTCGATATTTGAGGTAGATTTCGGACAATCACAAAAACAACACAATCAACCAAACAAGCTAGGAATAAGTTTATAGCAGAATTGCAGGCGTAATTATCTCTCTTGGGAAAAGCTTGCAAAAATAGTTGTAATCACTTTATGCCTTTATTAATTAATCAGATAAATTAGATTTTTAAAAGTGTAATTAACCTAATTTTTAGAAAATTATGCTCACAAAGGATCCTTAAAGAGCATAACTTTTTCCCTTATTAAACGGAACGTCCCTTATTTTTCACTAAATTTTATATGACCCGTCGGGACAAGATTAAATAATAAAAAAATTAAATAAAAACAATTTTATATTTACTTATGAAAGTGCTGATGCTTTCAGAAAAGTAGTTCAAATATTTGCGTAGCCTAAAAAAGGACTTGGTTAGAATTTTTAGATCCTATTCCTTGAAATTGTTTATCACATATGAAATGACACTCAAAAAAAAAAAAAAAAAAAATGTATGCGATCTAAGCCTTACCTACCTACACGTATTTTTTACCTACTTTGTTCGGTTAGAGTTAATATGAGTTGAATTGAATTAATAACACAGAAGTTTATTTTAAGATAAGTGTATAGATGTATAGATGCCCCTATGGCTTTCATTTATACTATATGGATGGATTAATCATTTTCAGCATATATTTGCCCATTTAGTGCCTCAGGGAACCCCTCCGGCCCTAATAGCCTTTATGGTATGTATTGTAACAGTCAGAAACATCATTCGTCCTGGAACCCTTGCTGTTTGCTTAACCGCAAATATAATTGCTGGCCATCTTCTCCTTACCCTTCTGGGAAACACAGGCATAGGAATTCCATTAATTTTTTTTTACATTGTAATTGTTGTGCAGCTTGCCCTTTTGGTTTTAGAAGTAGCAGTTGCCGCTATTCAAGCCTATGTGCTTGCAGTCTTAGGGGCTCTATACTCTAGAGAAGTTTCATAATGACAGCACACTCCAACCACCCCTTCCACTTAGTTGATTATAGTCCATGACCTCTCACTGGAGCTATTGGAACATTGACTATAGTATCAGGATTAGTAAAATGATTCCGCTTTCACGATTTGTCCCTTTTATGCGGTGGGAAATATCATTACTATTCTAACTGTTACTCAATGACGAGACGTGACGCGAGAGGCCACTTTTCAGGGCCTTGACACTTCTCCTGTAGTTTTAGGCACACGATGGGGAAAAATTTTATTTATTATCTCTGAAATTTTATTTTTTGTACCATTCTTTTGGACTTTTTTTCATAGAAGACTCTCTCCCTCGGTAGAAATTGGAACAATGTGACCCCCTATAGGAATTATTGCCTTTAACCCCTTCCAAATTTCTCTTTTAAACACAGTTATTCTTTTGCCCTCCAGAGTTACTATCACATGAGCCCATCACTCTATTATTGAAAAAAATCACTCACAAGCTATTCAAGGACTTTTACTAACCATTTTTCTTTACACTTATCATCTCACCATTATCTTTTTCATAATTGGAAAATTTTATATAATTTTAGATTAAAAATATAATTGATTTAAGCATTTGTGTCTGATCTTGGACAGTCCGTTTAACTTACTAATTTTACCATAACTTTGCTTTCGGAGTAAAAAGTCAATTTAAGTTCTTGTTCATGATTCATTAAAGTGTCTTATTAAAATCGAATATATACCAAATCAAAAGAAATCGCGAAGTAAAATGTTTTGTAAAAATAATATTGTTCTTAGAATATTTTAACATTGAAAACATGCTATGTAAGTTTTCTTGCAATTATTGTATTGCTTCTGCATACACAATATTTAGATATGTTCTATTGGGTATCAAAACAAATAAATTATTTGAACTCCCAACACGTGAGCAGCCTACATATAATAGACATGATAAAACTCAGGCAGATTGGAAATTGCAGCCTCTTGAGCTGAAATGGAATGTCAGTTGGTATAACGGGGATGCGAGGCATAAAAACGTCATCTCCTTCAACGCACCCAGTTAAAATAATAGCCTCAATATCATTTGGAAATAGAAAATTTCATTGCATGATTTTAGGATTTTTTAAAATTTACCCACTGAACCCCAAACGAGGGTTCAACGAGAGATGAAAGTTTTGTAAACGTTTCCGGGTTGATATTTTTTCTATGATAAATTTTTATTTTCCAACATAGAATTTCTTTGTGTTATGTCAAAAAAAAAAAAAAATAATAAATCAGAGATAGCAAAATGACGAAATTTCATTGCATGCGAATATTGCTTACAGAATTATCAAATTTTTTCTAAATGAGAAATCAGTAAAATTAAAATAAAAATAAAAAATTTAAGGGGGGTTTGGAATTAAATTGTTCTAAAATTATTTTAGGGGTGGAATTGGGTAATTTTAAAAATATCAAAAAAAAATTTTCAAATAATTTCAATGAATTTACTTTAAATAGACAAACTATTGATAAATAGGCTTTCCCGAACATCGATAAATTTATTTTTTATGATCTTGCGATGAATTTAATAGACATCATTTTTGTTGAATGATCACAAAAATAGTTTTAAGAAAAAATTTTTCATTTTAATTATTATTTTAGTGTTTTCTAATTTTGGAAAAAAATTTGCCAGTTCTGCAAGCAATATTTCGCTATCTACGGCCTAGTATATAAGGTATTTCACATAAAGTGGACTACTAAACAAACTCTACCTTCTTGTTAATATTACATGTTAAATATCAGAATATGTCTTTTTGAATAACTTACTATAATTCAAATGATATTATATTCAAAAAGAAAAATTCTCAAATATTAAAATGGACATTTTTAAACTACGGAATTTTTTTAAATTTATTAAGATAATAAAATTTATTTTAAAAATGTAGAGTGTACAGAAAATTTAGTGAAAAATCATCCAATTCCCCTTAAGAATCTAGCTAGATTAAATTTTTTTTTATTTCTTCAACTGAGGAACTGTTTTCGAAAAAAGTCATTTTAAAATTTTATTATTTTCTACGAAACCCGTTTTCGAAGGATAGGATTCTTTAGAATAATATTTTATAAAAAATATTAAAATTAACATATGACTTTTTTTTAAAAACGATTCTCTGCTGAATTAAAATTTCAAATTAATTACAATTTTTTTAATTTTATTTTTATTTTTATTTATAATTATTTATTTTTACAAGAGGAAAAACTTAAAAGTGTGATAATAAATACAATTTTTTAACTGTGAAATTTTTAAAGTTTTGACATTATAAAAGTTAATTTTCAAAATGTTGAAGTTAAAACAAAATTTTGTTGTTATTTTCCTTAATAAAATTTTATACCATGATTAAAAAAACTATATAATTACCCATGGCCCAAAATACACTGTAGTGCTCAGTCTATGTGAAACCGGTTTTCTTAGGCAAGGGAGGTGAGGCAGGCGACGTGAGGTGCGCGAAATTGAACGCACCGAAAAAGCTGTAGTGACGAGTGACTGACGAATACGAGGGGGTTCGTAAAATTTACCACAATTATACAATCAAACACAGTTCATATACACAACACCAAAACTGCCCTGTAGGAAAATCAACTAATTTAAAAGTAGTTGATAAAGTAGTTTTTTGTCAACCACAACTAGTTGAAATTCTGACTTTATTCCATAGAACGAACTAACATATTTTGTATAGTGATGTCCGCTAAATAAGTCAGTTGACTTTTTTCTGCATATATTTTCAACTACTTCTTAAATTAGTTATATTTAAATTATTTTTTTACTTACTATAAAATAACCAATTGAAAACTATTACTGATGGCCTTAAGTTAATAATATTTGATGAAATAACATGGTTAAATATATATATAAACTTGTAATCTAATAAAAATTTGCAATTAAAACATGTCAAAATCAGAGTAGTTGCCGCCTTAATATAATTCAAAGTAGTTTATCAATCACTTGTTTTTAAGTAGTATTTCAATTACTTCATATATAATGCAATAAAAACTATTTAGAATTGAAGTGGATGCCGCCTTAATATAATTCAAAGTAGTTCATATACTGGTTTATTTCAAATTAGTTTTTTAATTAGTTGTTTTTAAAAACAAGTTAGTTTGTTCCTATAGGATGGTTTCACGCAGACTGACCACTACAGTGTACTTTTGAATAACTGCCCTATAGGAACAAACTAACTTGTTTTTAAAAACAACTAATTAAAAAACTAGTTTAAAATAAACCAGTGTATGAACTACTTTGAATTATATTAAGGCGGCACCCACTTCAATTCTAAATAGTTTGCATTATATAATAAGTAATAGAAATACTACTCAAAAACAAGTGATTGATAAACTTCTTTGAATTATATTAAGGCGGCAACTACTCTGATTTTGACATGTTTTAATTGCAAATTTTTATTAGATTACAAGTTTATATATATTTAACCATGTTATTTCATCAAATATTATCAGTAATAGCTTTCAATTGGTTATTTTAAAGTAATTAAAAAAATAATTTAAATTTAACTAATTTAACAAGTAGTTGAAAATATATGCAGACGAAAGTCAATTGACTTATTTAGCGGACATCACTATACAAAATATGTTAGTTCGTTCATGGAAAAAAGTCAGAATTTCAATTAGTTGTGGTTGACAAAAAACTACTTTATCAACTACTTTTAAATTAGTTGATTTCCTACAGGGTGACTGCTCACGCAGAATGAGCACTACAGTGTATTTTGGGCCCATAGAAATCATTGTATAAAATGTTTTAAGAAATTCATTTTAACTGAGAAATCTTTTTCGAAAAAAGTCATACTAGATTTAAGGTGATTTTACGAAGTCCGTAATTTAGAAACTAGACTACGCACAGGGCCAAATTTGTTTACAAAAGTTTAAAAGTTAAGAGGTCTACATACCAAAAAAGTATATTAGAAAGTTTAAAATTTTTAGTTGTACACTTCACGTGAAATAACCCATCATTTTTTTTTTAACTTAGTAAATTAAATATTTTTTGTTATAAAAATTCAATCAAACGAATATATTTTCAAGATATTGGGGTCTCATAAGCTTTTCAATTGCATTAATAAATCAACCTAATATTCTACAATTGGGGTTTTTATCCGAGGCTGGTTTAGTTTTCATTAGGCAGTAGTAATGTGGCGGGGCCCAAACCCTGCGCACATTTCATGTTTAAGGTCTATGGGCGGGTCGCGCCGCTCAAATTAGCCATCAAACTGACGGATGCCAGTTTGTCGTTGCCCAGGGAACACCACGTGGAGGTTTGAGTCGACTTGAGACGATTTCGACATGGATAATGCTGGCCTCGCCAGGTTGAGGCGGACCACTGCTTTCGCCGCTATCGAAAAGGAATCAGCCAAAGTGGGTTTGACCATAAATGAGGGTAAAACAAAGTATATGCTGTCTACAAACAAGAGAGCGCGGCGTTTATACTCCCACGTTTCATCCGGCAGCTATAACTTTGAAGTAGTCAAGGAGTTCGTTTACCTTGGCACCGCCATTAACACTAACAACGAAATCAGCCTGGAGATAAAGCGAAGAACAATAATTGCTAATAGGTGCGACTACGGGCTCAGTAAGCAACTAAGTTCCAGAGCCATCTCTCGATCGACAAAACTGACACTCTACAAGACGGTCGTTCTACCTGTGCTGTCTTATGGCGCTGAGGCAGGGGTAGATTCGCAAGCTGAGATGCAGCCGCTCTGGGGGTGTTCGAGAGAAAAGTTCTTCGCAAAATCTTCGGTCCTGTTCGAGTCGGCGATGACTATCGCATCCGAATGAACCACGAGCTGTATGAGCTCTACGAAGACATTGACGTAGTTCGGTGTATAACTGTGCAGCGACTACGCTGGCTGGGTCATGTCCATCGTATGGACGACGAAGCTCCAGCGAAGATGGTGCTCGAGGCGAGGGTCGTTGGTCAACGACGACGAGGTAGACCATGCTTCCGATGGATGGACCAGGCTGAGAAAGCCCTTACCGCACTTGATGTATCAGATTGGAGAAGGCGCGCGCAAAGCAGAGGCGCCTGGCGAGAGCTGATGAGGTCGGCCGAAACCCGGACACGGGTTGTTACGACCACCTAAGTAAAGTAAGTCATATTCTACAAATAATAAAATAATATTCGTTCGAGTTATAGTTTCTTATACACCCCAATGGCCTAAAGCTGTACATATATTGTGCTTTTTCGGATGTCAGAAACTTTTTGAGCATTGGAAGTCATAGTTGAACATGGTACTATAATATACAAGATCTCTTGTAGTTAAGTGGAGTATAATGGTTGAGACCTTTATAAGCAAAGTAAAACTTTCCTTCGCTCAAACAATTTTTAATTGCTGAAGCGAATATTTTTAAATTTGTATTTAAATTGATAACTTTTGCTTCTTCAAGTACATTTATATAATTACCTAAATTTTTCATAAGAAGGAATATATCAAGTTTTGATTTTAAATGCCTCATTTGTACTATTTTTTTTAATATTTTCTCAGCCCTATGGGATAAGAATTTGAGCTCCAATAACGTCTCATACTCCCCCCTTCTCCTCCCCCCGGTCAGATGTAAATTTTTAAAACGCCGATACTTGCGTAATTTTATTTTGTCTTTTCTGCTAGAATCCGTTGATTGAAGTTGTTGGTAATTCTTTTTGTTGTTAGACTGTGTAATTTTAACATATTTAGAAAAGCTTATCGTAATAAGATTTCTCCTGGTTGTAGGACACAAAATATGCTCGGGACAAAAAAAATGCCCTTAACAGTTTTAACGTAAGGCAAACAGTATCCACGCTATGCGACTAGATATGTTTGAATAGCGCAAAGTAGAAATTTCATACTTTAATTTCATACATAGATAATCATCAGATAATCTGCTCAAAGCTAATATGAAATATCTACTTTGCGCTATTCAAACATATCTAGTCGCATAGCGTGGAAACTGTTTTACGTTAAAACTGTTAAGGACATTTTTGTAAAGAATTATCTGATCTACATTTTTGTTCTGAGCATATTTTGTGCCCTACAAAGAGGAGCAGAGATATAAGCGAATGACCGATTTCGGTGATCTTTGAACCTGAATATCTTCTAACGCATACATGGTATCATAGGGAACTCTTGACAAGTTGAGGTTAACATAAAAAAAAAAAAAATGAGCTCCTAATTTCATTGTCGGGCTTTCAACTGAATCATGCTTTTAATTTTTACTTGGTTTTAGTTTCGTTTTCAGATATTTCTTAAAAATATCACAAATGGAAGGTTTACTTATCGCTGTTACTCGAAGGTTAAATTATATCCTGTTATCATGTTTGAAAGAAAAGAAATTCAAAAATTTATTTTTTCTTTTTTTTGTAATTTATTCAAGGTCACCTTTTAAATGTGGTCTTAGCTGTTTCTTAAGCAAAAAAAATTATTAATTTTAGTTTTATTATTATTTATATTTAAAATATATGTATATGGCTATATTTGTTAATACAAATATAACAACAATATGTTGTTGTTTATTGCGACACCATGCCGTACACTGTGTGTTAAAGAAGCCTAATCCATCCATCTCACAATCCCAGTGCTGAGAATAAGAAACTATATAGTATATATGTATTTATTATAAATTTCAAGGCCAAATGATGAGTATGTTTTTTGTTTTCTGTTTTTCATCCATAAGATACGCACTTGGTTGTTGTTGTTGACGTTGCTGTTGCTGTTTATCCTCAATGTTGATCGCGCACATCGGGATTTCGTGCCTTGAGTGTAAATATTGTCCCAATTGGAAGACGAAGACGACGGACGATAGAGAGGTACTGACAATGTTTGTCATTCCTTCCTGCGACTCCTCTATCTTGTACAGCTCCTATCAGCTTTTATCTGCTCGTACAACTTTTTTCTTTTTTGCTCTTTTTTGTTTGTCTTTTAATAATTTTTATTTTTTAAGTTTGCTTTTTTCTTCTTATTCATTTCTTGTTTGCCGTTTCCCTTGAATTGCATTTCAAGGTTTTTTGTCGGGGCATGTGGGGGGCAGGCAGTGCATTTTTAGGTGCATTTATGGGATGTATATGCAATATACATCAACGCATATGGCTGTGTTTATGTGTGTGTGTGTGTGCGTGCTCTTATCTATGTTAGTGAGTAATTCGCTGGCTTTGTTGTCATTATCGGCATTTGTTGCACGCTGCCCTTTCTGGGTCTTGGAACGGGATGTTCAAGTACTCTGTTTTCACTTGAAATTCTTAAGATTGTTGTTATAGTTATTTGCACATTGCGATCATATTGTTTTTTATGGCATAAACACACTAAACTGAATGTTTAAAAATGTATTTAAAGCATAAGCGGATTTTTTTCTTGTTCGCTGATTCTTACCATACCGCCTATAATATTCGAAATAATTTTTATTATATTGTTGCCAAAAAAATAAATACGGAAAAACTTTGGTTATTAAAGTTGTGTATATAAGTTCTTATTGAAGCTAACATTCCTTTAAAATCATTGATTTTTCAAAATCAACCTATACAAAATTGTCAAAATTACTATTCAAAAGAGAACATATGTATGTATGTACACGATCGCGATGTTGGGTGAAAATTATCTGCAAAATCGGTCATCAAGGCATGAATTACAGAAAAATTTCTATAGCCATCATGGGCGTAGAGAGGAGGGAGGCTACTGACCCCCAAGACATACGAAAAAAATTAAAACAAAGACGTGCATATGAGTGGTGTGCATCACGTGAATCGTGATGCGGTGGAAGATTTCCCTCGCTCTGGTCGACCAACAACATCTTTAACTGAAGTTAACAAGTAAATGGTAATGATGATTGGTGATTTTCTTCTCACAAGGCTATTATTGTCACGAAGTTTTGGCCAAAAATTCAACAAATATCATAGAACAATACCGTATTCTTCCGTATTCTACCGTATTCTTCTGATATATCTTCGGATGACTATTTTCTCTTTCCAAATTCCAATTGCCACTTCAAGGCACCCGTTTTCAGTTGATAGAATAAAAAACAAAACAAAAATTCGCTGCGAGAACTGAAGTCGAATCCTGAAAATGCTGTTGAAAAATATTTTGATGATTGGTATTGGTTTCGGAGTGCAACGGAGCATGTGTTCAAATGCTATAAGTTCAATATGATCTCAGATTTTAATTTATTTGTTCATTTTCAGTATTCTCTTCAGCGGAAAAAAGAGTATATTAGTATATCAAATGAAAAAAGGAGATTTTAATGCATAAAAAAGTGTCAGCGGAAAACTGATAAACTTTAAAAAATTTTATATTGTTTTCTCAATAGCTTTCATCTTATTAAGGTGCTTCGTAAAGGTTAAAGCTCGTTTCAACCAAATTCCCCAATTCTGACTGTCCAATTCCCCCATCTGGCAAACGATTCTTCCACAAAAAAAATGTTTGTTGTTCAAAAACAGTCTTTATTTAGTAAATAACATAATAAATAACATCAAATATAACATAAAAACAAAACATAAATAATCATAATCTTTAAACATTTTATTTTTATTAGAATAATTTTTTTTTTTTTTTTAAACATTTCAATAAATTTTTATTATACACAGTGTTGGAAAAAAATAAGAACAATTAGATAGAAAGCCTTTTTGTAATCGTTAATTTTTTAAAATTTTTAGTGCAGTAAAGCTAAAGGTCAAACTTTATTACAACTTCTATTGAAGCGCTATTACTACTACAGTTACCAATTTTTTTTATTTTAAAAAAATTGATAATAAAAACAAAGCAAAATAACTTAATCGTTCTTATTTTATTTTCCAACACTATATAATTATTATTGTTGGCTTTTCCATAAATACTATAAGCTAAAAACTTTCTGGAGATCTTTGTATAACTTTTTAAAATAAATTAATTTCACCCTCTGTAGCTGACGATCTGCAAATTAAACAATATAACTGACGTGGGGTCTCGTAGACCTCACTTTTAAACTGATTTCCTATGATACATTTCTGATTGTAATTTTCTTGACCTTATTCCATATAGCAGCAAATACATTTTAGGCTAACATAAGAAACAAATTTGAAATAAAATACGTTATTTTTAAAAGATTTGGTTCGAATTTGGCTTCGAATTTTATGTTTGTATGCACGAATTTTTGATTTTCGGTGTCTGTGAGACTACGACGTCAGCTGCAGAGGGTTAATAATAAAAACAGATTAATTTCTTGCTTTCACTTTTTGTGATCCTACATAAACTGATTAAACTTCCTTAAATGTTTATCGGTTACTACAAAATTTATTTGTTTTTGTATGAAGTATAGCTCTTATGACTTCTGTAGATAAACTTTTTTTTTTAATGCGTTTCTGTTCAAATTTATAGTAGAATGTGGCAAAGTGAAAATTTGTTGATCCAGCTTAGCAAAAATAGGAAATATTGGTTCTTAAGTCTCATTTAATCTCGCAATGTAAGACCAAAAATCATTTGTATTACCATTTTCAAATTCGATTGCTCTTAAGGAGCGATATTCATTTTCATAAGCTCTTCATTTGTTATTACTTAAGGTAAAAATTAGCCAAAGGTACAATTGATTTTTGAGTCTTGATTTCGTGTGCTTCCAATTTCTTACATTGCTTAACAATGATAACTACAAAATCGTTGATGATAACTACAAAATCGTAGCCTTATATGAACAAACAGCTCAATTTAAAAATCAATACATCGCACCTTAATGCGATATATACTGTACAACCTTTCATTACAACCTTAATAATGTTTAAATAATGTTTCAAGTTTTCCACCAAAATAACAATAATTAAGGCATGAATAATCGTCTTCATTCTCAAAATCTACATCTATCTCTGTTTTTAAAAATTTCTAGATAAAACTTTAAGCAGAAATGCGTGGCTCAATTGAATTAATTTTTCTGTTCGGCCGTCAACTCTCTACAGACAAAGACAAGCCACAGAGAGACAAAACTGCCATGTAAAACTTCTTCAGAACATAAGCCGTTCGTAGTACGCATAAAGCTTGTAGGTCCGATTCTCGATCATTTGTGTTCACAAACATTTCACAACACGCACAACACAGTTGATCATCAAGAAGGCTCAGCCAAAGTCCTTTCAAGGGCTAATACTTTTATTTTTCAGTTGAGCTTGAATTTTGTTTTTGTTCATTAATATAGAAATGTTGAAAAGGTTTTTAGACATATCAATATGTCATAATTTTGTAATTTGATATTACAGAGGTAGTTCAAAATATTTTCGCATTGCTCAATATTTTTACGTGTTTTAAAGAAAGAGCTCACTATATTGTTGTTGGTAATAGTTTGCAAGCAAAGTTTTTGTTGTTGCATTCCTTGCAGTATGCAAAGAACACAAAGAAAGTTTTAGCTAACCTTACGATAAATAAATAACTATTAGCATTATGTTTATATTTTTGACTACCCCAGTATTTTGAATTGAATTAAGCAACAAAAGTAAAATTTTATCAATTCCCCTCGAAAAAAATGCATTTGTAAATGTATTAAACAATGCAAGCTATTCCAAGATACATGCGAAAATTATTGTTTAGTTCTTAGTTAATATTTATAGTGCGTTGTGATATTTAAGTCACACACCATGACAAATTAAGTACATTTTATTGTTTGTTATTTGTATTAGTTGTCAATACCTACCCTGTAGGAAAATCAACTAATTTAAAAGTAGTTGATAAAGTAGTTTTTTGTCAACCACAACTAGTTGAAATTCTGACTTTTTTCCATAGAACGAACTAACATATCTTGTATGGTGATGTCCGCTAAATAAGTCAATTGACTTTCGTTTGCATATATTTTCAACTACTTGTTAAATTAGTTATATTTAAATTATTTTTTAATGACTTTAAAAGAAACAATTGAAAACTATTACTGATGGCCTAAAGTTAATATTATTTGATGAAATAACTTGGTTAAATATATATAAACTTGTAATCTAATAAAAATTTGCAATTAAACATGCCAAAATCAGAGTAGTTGCCGCCTTAATATAATTCAAAGTAGTTCATATACTGGTTTATTTTAAATTAGTTTTTTAATTAGTTGTTTTTAAAAACAAGTTAGTTTGTTCCTATAGGGTAACGACAACTTTTTTGTGTAAAATTCAAAATAAATAAAACCTCATGTAAATTTATTTTCCTTGCTTTGGCTGAGGCAAAACAATTAATAATTACATCAAAATTTAATTTTTTTGCCAACTCCGATTCTATGCATAAAATTGCGAGCCCGGATACACGTTGTTGTGTAGAACATGATCTGTTGAAGTTTTTGATTCGCGATAGAACACTGAAGGAGCGTTCGGCACTAGCGACGCAGACAGGTAAAGTGCAAAATAATCTCAAGGCAATACAAACGTTTGGAAAGAGAGTGTGAAGATTTTTTGCGTAAATAGCATTCAGGAAATCAAATGAAGAAAGATTTGTATCAAAATTTGCTTTGTATTTGCTTTTAAGGTGAACAATTTCACTCTTCAATTCTTTCTACTGATGAGTGAAACACTCATACTCGTATACTCTGTTATCACGACATACATATATTAAAAAGCAATAAATGCAAGTCAAAAATATATATCCAGAAGTGTCCAACTTAAAAAAAACGAATCAAAGTAATTCAAAAGTTCCCTCGCCACGAGCATAAGAAAGTTTCATTATAATTTTTGATATCGTAAATACAAAACAAAGAAGAAATATGAACTTTTCTCCCTCTACAACAAATTAGCTTTTTGTTACTTTTTACCCGCCTCTCCGGGCCCCCTTAAAATTCCTTGCCCGGGGGGGGGGAACACCCCGTCCTCCCCCCCTCTCGGCGGGCCTGATTGTAGGTATAATTTAACATAAACATAATATAACATAAACTGTCCCTACTACCTTGCTTTTTGTTTTATGGTTTGTATGCATAAATTAAAAAATTATAATTATATTGTTTTTTTTTTTTGTAACGTATACTTACCAAATTAGAATAAAGTAATTTCTATTCATAAGTTCTAGTAAACAATCCTCTTTCCTTACTACACGAATAGTAACGCCAAAACCGAACAAGTCATTCTTTAAATTTTTTCATTAAAATCCTTTACATTTTCCCCGTCCCACAGAAAAAGTTAATTAAAAAGCAAGAAGTTGGCAAACGGTTTTGCGTACACATATAAATCAAAACTGAATCCGTTGATATATTGGCATTATAATCCGGGTTTCAATTATAAATCAAATTAAAGACTACTATAAAAAAAAAAACAAAGAAAAATTAAAATAATTTTCCTCAATTTTTTGTACCAATATTTAAATATCATACATATTCAACCCTTTTGCATGCAACCGTACGTTAACCCTTTACCAGTTTTGCATCTTCAAATAATGACGTCAGCTGTTTTTATTGCTTAATAGCGCTCAAACCAATTTTCGCGGGCTTCACATTCAGTCAACTTGAAAGAAGAAAATAACTTGGCGAAATAAAAAAAAAGAAGAGTAAACATAAATATTTGAAGGAAACAACAACTTGTAATTGATCAATGGTTCCCCGGAGGCCAAAGTGGGCGTTCAGCATAGAAAAACAACAAAAACATAGATCGCTTTGTTCTACAAATTAAAGTAAAAACAAAAAATCGATTTGCATTTAAAAATAAAAGTTGGCTTTTTTTAGCATTTTCGCTCTTTTTTATGGCTGCTGAAGCGGAAAATGTCCTGCATCATCACTACTGAGGCATGGATATTAGAAAGCAATTTGGCCACCCTGCAGACGGTAAGCTTTTTTTTTCTTTTTTGAATGCTGACATTCGAAGCAGGCCAACAGATGTAGTGACAACTTGGTTTTTTTGTGTTTATTTTTTTTTATTTTCTACCAAAAGCCTTCCTTTTTTTTAAATTATTTTTCACTTGAAATTCAATTTTATTTTTTAATTACCAGCCTTTGTGGTACCGTGTGCATGCATGTCCTTGATGTTGTGCTTGCTGTTGTGGCCATATTTAAATTAGCCCGCAGCCCAAACTCCACAAAAGCAGCTTCAACGCGGACTGCACACATAAACACCCGCAGCTAAGTATAAAAGAAATACAAATAAAGTAAGAAAAAAAAAAAAAAAAAAAAAAAAAAAGAAATTGAAATTGAATTTAAAAATTAAAGAAGCTAAAAAAGTATGCTTAAAAAAACAGTTAAACAACAAGGCAAACAACATAAAGTCAGTTAAATTAGCGCACGCGAGCACCTTTCAAGGATGTGAAAAGAAAAAAATACGAAGGGTTGCACTCTTCTCAACATCAAAGGGTTAAACGTTCGATGGGGATTTTTTTCGCGTTCTTTTTTTTTTTTTTTTGAGTAAATTAGTTTTACAATTTATTGCGACAAAACGTAACAGCGGTTGTAGCGAAAAAAAAGTAGCTAAGAAAAATGCTAATTTAAATGGCACAAAAATTAAAACGTAATTTTTTTCAACACCAGTTTTTCCCATCTTAAGCCATTCGTTCGCAGTTAAAATGATTTATAATGTTAATCTTGAATAAGCATAATTTGGAAAATATGTCGCATTAGGATTTTTCTGAATAATTTTCATTTTTTTTTTTGTCACGCTCTATGGCCAAAGCAGAAAAGGGTTAAGTGGGCAGCGAGAAAATGTTATTGATTTATTGTTACGTCAAAAGAAAAAAAAAGAAGAAAAAAATGTAATCAAAAGTCTGGTTAGATTCTTAAAGTATCTTTATGACAACAGTTGTTCCATCGAATCAAGCATTCTTCAATATATGACTAACATTCGAATGTTTTTCTGCACAAATAATTTTAATATTGTTCCTTAAGTTACCTGCCAATATGTGTTATTTTGAGAGTAATAATTCCATTAGCATTGAGTTGAAAGCTGATTTGACTAGTACATTCAAAATTTTGCCTAGCATAGGATTGGTTGAGAGAGATTTTATAAGGTATGAGTTGATTAACTCTCTGGACCAAAGATTCAAAAGTGTGTTCCACCGAGTACATTTACGTCATGTAAGAACGTAAAATAAAGCTACTTATAACATAAGAAGTCTAAATCTTCCAAAGAAATTACTAATGGAGGGAATTATAGTGTATTTAATAGGGTTTGGAGTCCATTTCGGGTATATATAATATCTTGGCATTTGCTGACGTTGAGTTGTAAAATTATCAATTCAAGAAGCGAATCTTGCCATCTTGAAGGCGGAAGAGTCAGGAGAATTACACGTGCATTAAAAGCTACAATAATTCCGTAATAGGGCGTTTTATGCAATAATATGTTTCTAACTAAACGATTGGAGTGATTTTGTGAAGCAAGGAATAGCAGATGGTTTGTTTAAGTGGTACAAAAATTATCGATAGTCGGATAGTCGGGACCAGAGAACTGCACTAGCCTACTTGAAATTCAAGCTTTTTCAAGTACTTGAATTGAGGTATGTATCCAAACTTGAAAAAGCAAGCTTGGTATTACAAAAATACCAAACAATTACAAGCCATATCCAAGCTTTCTCGTTGGCTTGACTTGTTGAGGCTTACTATGTCGGGTAAGAAAGTTGAAATGCTTGAAACGAACGGCAAAAGCTTGTAAGCTCGCAAGTATCCAGTTAATTGAATTTAAAGCAAGTATCCGAAAAAATTCAATTAACTTGTTTAGGAAAATCTTAAGCGTATTAAGACTTTTAAGGGTTCTGTGGAGTCCGTGGTTGGCAATTTTGGAGGTAGCTGATTTCGGAATTGATATCAAAATTTAAAATTCAAGATGTCGGGTAGAGTTGCCACCTAGATTTTTTTTGTATTTTTGCGAATTCTTGTAATTTTGAAATTCTGACAACGGATTTGATTTTGAATCTAATGTCACAGTTTTAAAATTTAAGCTGGAGCATAGAGCTGCCACCGAAATGTTTACCACAGTATTGCCACATAGTAAAATGTATTTTTAAGAGTTTTAAATTTCCTTTAACAGTGTTAGGATGTCGCTGACTTCGAATCTGATTTCAGAATTTTAAAATTCAAGATGGTTACTAGTGTGGCCACCTAACTTTTTCTTAGTTTTACGAATTCAGTGCTGGGGCGAACACTAGGTAAAAATAGGTAGCTGAATCCGAATCCGTTGCCAGAATTTCAAAATTGTGTAAATTTTTTGATATTAGTGTTGCCACCTACTAAAACGTATTTTTAAGAGTTTTAAACATACTTTAATAGTGTTCAGGGGTCGCTGACTTCGAAACTGATGTCAAAATTTAGAAATTCAAGATGGTTAATAGTGTTGCCACCTAAACATTTTTTATTTTTACGTATTCGGTGTTGGAGCGAACAACAAGTAAAAAAAAGTCGTTGAATCCGAATCCGAACATAAATAGAGGGGGTCTATGTGCCCGCCATTTGCTATATTTTTAAGGGGATCCCGAAACACGTGTTTGACTTATAATTTGACTTTCAGTTGACAAAAAAGTGGCCCCAAACAATGGTTAATTTTTACCTATCTTGCTTCCCCTTCGAGATATAGCACTTTTTCTACTTTTTCGAAGATTTATCGAGGATTTTTCGAAGATGTTTCGAAATATTTAAATTTTATGTTGTTCCATATCTCGAAAGGGTAGCAAAATTGGTAAACATTATCCTTTTTTTGGGGGTTGCTAAGGGAGGAAGCATTCTTGAGACACACGATTAGGGGGGGGTCTATGTGCCCCCATTTGCCATATTTTTAGGGAGGGGCCGAAACATGTGTTTGACTTACAATTCGACTTACAGTGAACAGTTAAACACGTGTTTCGACGTCTTCCACCTAAAAATGTAGCAAATGGGGGGATGATAGACTCCTCTGTTTGTGTGTCTCAAGCATGCTTCCTCCCTTAGCAAACCCCAAAAAAAGGTTAATTTTTACCTTTTTTGCGACCCTTTCGAGATATGGAACAAAATAATATTTAAATATATCGAAATATCCTCGAAAAATCCTCGATAAATCTTCGAAAAAGTAGAAAAAGTGCCATATCTCGAAGGGGAAGCAAGATAGGTAAAAATCAACAATACTAACATCATATATTAAGTTAGCGACTCCATTATACTACCAACACATGTATAAAACTTGTAAATTAACAAAAAAAAACAGTTTTATGGGACCACCCTAGCGTTAAAAATATTTTGATTTTCTAACGTCAGATATTAAATCAGCGACCACCTTATAAGTATTGTCTGTTCATATAAAACATATTTTTACATCGCAAGCCTAGCCGCTAAACATTTTCTCACCGCAACTAACAGTTTTTAGTCACCGCAACGAGCCCCCGAAACAGTGCACCGGCAAGCACATAAGCGTGCCCCGGCGCTAGCACATAGGCTGCTCTGTGCTGTGCAGCGGTGCTGCGTTCCGACTTCAGCTCCGGCTCCGTGCTCGTTTGCGATAAAATTGTGCCGGGGCAAAATTAATTTCACACTGCACATGTGAACATGCTGTTTTGTTTGCCCCCAGCTCGGAATGAAGTGTGCTGGGTCTGGTGCTCGGTGCTACCATGTCGGTGCTCGGAGCTTCTGTTTGCATTTTTCACATGTGCTTGCTGTTGAGTGCGCTGCACACTGCATAGAGCTCTGGTGCTGGTGCTTTTGGGTGCGTACCTTTCCGAACCCTGGTTAATATTGGCTTCTTAAGGGTTTCAAAGCAGTGTTTAAAAATAATACCACTTTCTATAAGATAAAAATAATTAATTTTTTATTTATTCGGTGTTTGAGCTGCATTTTTTTGACTTTTGGGGTTGAAAACATATTGAAACATACTTAAAAATTTTATACAAGAATTGAATGTTTTAATTCTGTATCATAATTGAACATAAAAATTTTATTTTCTGATTTGAGATCTTAACTTTTGTTTTGGAGATATGCACAGTTGCATGACTGTTGTCGTGCGACTTACGTTATTGGTACATTTTTAAAACTTGCTCATTATTTGCTAAAATAATTATCGCTTTTTTTTCTTTTTTTATTACATGAACAACATTATTCTGTGGTCCACTGATTTATGCCTAAGAGAATGTCAACTTTCGCCCTAACACAATCAAAACATTCAGTACAGTTTTAATGAATCACAAATGTCTTTTTTGTTACTTGCGGCACATTTAAAATATCTTCAAAAATTTTGGAATGAAACAAAGTATTGATACAGACCATGAAAAAAAATACAACCAAAAATATTTAAAAAAAAAAAATAATAAAAAATTCTTTTTTTTTTTCTTACATATCTCAAAACAACCACATGTTTTTATTTAAGAATCAGCTAAATTCTTATCGAGCTATATATATATATATATATATAAAAAAAAACAAAAATGTGCCTTCATTAAAATTGTTGCTTCATTTAGTTAATTTTGAAGTATCTGTCGTATGCTGTTCTTTGATATTCTTTGGAATTCCTTAAAAAATGTTTTATTTCATATACATATGTGTGGTTTGCATTTCGACAAATGAAGCAACAGTTTTAAATTAGCAAAGGCGTGAAGGCATTAATCATGGTTTGAGAGCCTATGTTTGTGTAATGATGACATGATAAGATTGACATGACATAAAGGGTGGACAGAATATCAAGAAGATAAGATATTGGAGAATCGATTCTTATACCGGAAAAACAAATTTTTTTAAATAATTCATCAAATAAAGTGGTTTTTATTAACTTTCTATGTATATTACAAATATGTAAATGAATTAGTATTGTATTTTAAAACGATATTATTCTCCTAATATTATTAATGAAGACAAACTTTTTGAAGCAAAACAAAAAGAGCATTTTCTTTGTTATGACCTAGCAAACTGTAGCGGAACACCGAAACGCCTTACTTCCCTTTCCAAACTAGCGAAAACAGTCGTGACAAGCAGATTGGCTGATAATGACAAATATTATTATCGTTACCTTTTTGAAATTCCTCTACAGGACTCGATTATAGAATTTATTGATAGTATTTCGTTATCGTATCGATATCTAAATTGAAAAAAACTCAATTCTATTTTCGATGTTGTACAACTTTTTTTTATTTAGACCGTTTGTAGTGTTCATTGGACCATAAGAGAAAAAATAAAATCCACCGAACACTTCCGAAGCAATCTTGGAAGGCAATTTCGATTTTTTTTTCGTCGAACAGAAATATTTCAATTTTGGCAGTTGAACTATTTACATGAAAACCAAAGCTAATCAACAAATGTGTTTTTGACAAATGAGAACGATTTTTATTCTTTTTTATGAGAGTTAAAGCACCTTCATTGTACAATATAATATACTAGTATCGCCTGTGGCCGAAATTAGACCATACCAAAAACCGATTTTTTTGTATCGCACAAATCCATAGCCTGCCTAGAAGGAATGGCATCAGCTGCGCTCTCTGTCGCAGCGTCATCTCGAAATAAATCACCAAGTTTTGAACAAAATCATGGTTGAATTATAAGGTTGTCGCAGGGCTGATCGTACTCTCTTCTCAATACCCATAATTGTCAAAATCAGCAAATTTTGCGAATGATTACGAAAGAAAACAGTTAAAAAGAGTGAGCATCATTCGATTTTCTATGAGCTGTCAACTTCGATTTGACAATTATGCGCATTCGCTCTCTCCCTTGCGACAACTTTATAATTCAACCATGAACAAAATAAACAATTATAAATGTCTTTGCATGTGTTATATGAAGCAAGCAGCAGTTTAACAGTTTTTTGAAGCTGACGTGTTGACAAATTTCTTCTGATCAGGCAATCGGTGTGTTTGAAGAGAGAGAAATTAAGAGAAAGCAACAACAACAATATTGATACACAGCTCTTTTGAAGTGTCTGCGTCACTCTCGCATTCTACTCTGACTCTTGTATGCTACAGCATATATTTTGTTGTTGGTTTCTCATTATCTCATTGGGAAAAACTCTTTTTACATTTTCTTAGTTTTACGTATCTTAATGACAACATCTTCGAATTGCATAACTAGAACGATACATCTGCATAAATGCTTCTATACGGCCATTATTGTTGACAAACTTCATCTCAAAAACTTTTGCAATAACATATGTAGAACATCTAGAATCAATACTGTATACATTAAATTTCCGCAGCTCTAACAAGCTCAAAAAGTTTATTAAAATAAAGTTTTTTTGGAGAAAACCAACTATCCTGTGAAGATATTATTCTAGTTCTGGCTTATGCTCTCGAAAACGCGGAATAACCAAGCTAATAAACGAGTATAATTTACAACTTGCATCGGAGTTCATCAGTATTAAGAGTTTGAAAACATAGGCTCTGACACGTATTTTAGTTGCTGTCTGTGACGAATTAACCAAAACAGAAATATCAAATATCCCTCCTGAAAACTAACTTTGATTCAAAAATGAGGAATTGCACAGAAAAACTCTCCTGTGATGACACTCCATCCAGTATTCATTTATGCCCTCAAATGTGTAAAAATCCCGGTTGCGTATATATGGGCATTTCCACAAAAATGTCAACCATAGCTGAAAAATTTAATGTTTTTCGAAATTAAATTTTTTTGTTCAGTAAAATACTGCTATATATGAACTTCGCATTTTGAAAATTTCAATGTCTTACATAATATTAAAACCCTCGGCTTCTGAAGATATAGAACATGCCACCTCGTAAGCCTCGACCATGGCCGAACTAACTCTTACTCTTCTTAAGCTCTTTTCTCTCTTCTTTAATTACACATTTTCTTAACACAAATTTTGTCGCGTGGGTTATGTCGCGTGAGTTACGGCAAATATTTTTTGGAAACTCAATATATTTTTAAATAAGCAAATTTCATCGGTAAAGTGGGTTTATTATGAAACTTCTTTTGTTTTCCCATTATTTAAAAATTAAAAACAAAAACAGGTTATATGGTAAAATTCGCTGAATTTTAACAATCTAAACGTGCTTGTAAAACACAGATCCTTTTTAGTCGCGTGAGTTACGCCCATATTAACCACTGCTATTCTTAATTAGTTACAGGAAAGACAATTTTGGTATATCATACCATTGCTATTTCTTTAAAGGCATATGTAGATAACAAGTTTTTGTACATTAATAACATAAACTTCCGAGAAAACGAAGCATGCCGTACGCATGTCACGTGAGTTACGATGGAAATGCCCATATACATTAGAGAGGAGTGTTTTTTTTCATGACCTAAGGACATATTTTTCTGATTCTGCGTTCACCATAGTAGGTACTAAAGCTCTGCAAAGAACCATCCAAGCACACTAGTTATTTGTCACTATATGTTCTTATAACAACTTGTATCGGTTTCGCTCTCTAGGCATCGATTATGCATGGAATATTTCTCTTTAAAATAACGTTGGAACAGCTATGAGAGAATGAAATGAACAAGCACCAAGAATACTAGTTTGAGAATATAAGCAACAAAAAGATACTCGGTAATATTGTTAGCTCTAATTGGAACATCTGGATATGTGACATCAAAAGCATAAAGACTAAAGAGCGAATTATTTCAATAAAACAATAAAAGAAACACTTTATATAAGTGCAATGCATTCAAGTTTTAAATTTATTTCATAAAAGCTATGAAGAAGCTATGGCACAAAAGCATTTTTATCGATAACTTAATGAAATTAAAAATTAATTAATTAAAAATTAGTAAATGTGTTACAAGAACCTAATAAAAAGCTATCGATTCACAGAATCCATATCCATTACTTTTTTTTAGTAGAATAGAAAAAGTAGAACCACGAGATAACAGCAAAAAAAACTAACTCGAACATCAATATTGAATTGATATATCCATAGAAGAAAAGAGTGGAACCGATAGAGAGAAAAAAACGCTTACACTACAATGAGAGCCAGAGAAAGAGATGATACGCTCTCTGCTCAATCCAAAACATGTAAGCATAAGTTAAGTTCTACTCGTTGTTGTATTTGTACCAATAATATCAGGTTCTTACTTGTTTTATCTGTTTGTACAAGTAGAATGGATGGTTCTCTGCAGACCTTTAGTAGGAACTAGAACGAGGTACTTAAGGTCAATGACCTTTGAAGCAAAAAAATTGGTCTCCTTGAAGCAAAAACATCGATTCATCAAATTTTAATATCGTTACAATATCAAATTTGTTGTTCTCCTCGACATGGTTAGGATAGGAAAATTTTCTTCAACTTCGATTACGTAAAAGATAGACCGTTTTCTATCGAAAACAAGAATTTCTCGATATCGATACGATAATGTTTCGATACATCGTTACGAAAGAAGTTATCACTTTTACGATATCGTCTACTTCGATAACGTTAAAGATAGGCCGTTTTGTATCGAAAAAAAAGAATTTCTCTATATCAATACCATATTGTTTCGATACATCGTTACGAAGGAAATTATCACTTTTACGATATCGTCTCCATATCGATTTAAATCATTTGGTTTGCTGTAAAGTTTAGTTTTTCAAAGCAACGTAAATAAAATGAAAATGAACATAAAATGGATTTTTTTTTGTACGTGTAAACAAGAAAAATTAAAATTTAATACATTTTTTTGCACTGGGAAGAATGTATTAAATGCACTTAAAATTGTTGACATTGTATTTTATGCACTTGAAGGAGTGGCTTCTATATGCCAACAATTTAGAAGCAGTGTATTTTACACACCATAAAGTTGTGCATTTTATGCTCTTAAAGTAATGCATGTACTTAAAGGAGTGTATATGATACTTCAAAAAGTGGTGTTTAATTTGTCCAGAAAGTGCTGAAAATATCCCAATAAAAGTAATATGGTAAACTACTACCTAAGCCTGTATGATACTTCATTTTTTTTGCTAAATTTTTGTCGTTGAAAATGAAAACTAGAGCAGTTCAAATAGTACAAATGCATGGATGCAATTGGTGTGAGAGAGTAAGCATATAGAACGAATTGGAGAAAAATTTGTAGGACGGACTGTATTTTTTTTTTGCATTTTTTTGCCGTTTCTTTCAATTCGATCTTCGTTAAGTTTCGATCAAATATTTTCTGTGCTGTTAATAATTAATTTGACATTTTTAGAGTAAACAAAACTATTTAAGATAAATGTATGCTGCATTGGAAGTGATGTGTGTAGCTAATATTTATTAATTTATTAAATGCAGCTTCTCTTAAAAACACCAGAAATAAAAAAGTAACAACTTTTTCCTTTTCTTACAAAATATGTATGTCCTTCCCACGCGCCACTTGTTTTCAGATTTTAAAATTGGACATAAAAAATCAAGTATCATACGGGCTTTACTAAGTACTCCAAAAAGCTGTGTATTTTTGTCTTAAAAGTTTGAAAAATACCAAAAAAGTAGTGTTTTGCGAGCTCAAAATGCTCAGCCGCCATCTTTTGTTTTTGTTTTTCACATAAAATTCAATGAATTTAACTTTCTTGTAAATTTCAATCCAATTTAATTCAATTCAATTCAATATTGCTGAAAATTTGCGTTGCCTAAAAAAATGCAACGACTATTTAAATTTCAACTAAGTACATTTTTTAATTAAAAATTTCTTATCTGGCTTTAAGCGATAATTTTTAAGGTTTTATTAATGCATTTTATTGACTGCGATGGCAATAAGAAACGTGATTTCATGCGATATTCAACATCACGATCTGGCCATTCATACGATTCAGCAATCCTGTTCAACTTGAAACCACTTTTGATTTTCATGCTGCTCAAAGATGTGGTGGCAGCAGCAACATTCAGCTGGATGTATCGGAGAAGAGTTTTTATTGTTCAATTAATTTAATGCAGCAAGGGGGAAAAATATCCAACTCAAATATGTGGCCAAGTTGGAAGTTGGCAACGAAATAAGACCAAACACAAAGCATGAGGATGATAAAAATAATTAAATGACGAACAATGCCGCTAGAGGCGATGCGGTGGGGCGCGTTTTCCGACCAACCTCCTGCCTTACTTAAATTTTTGCTCCTTTTTTTTGTTCCGCGACTTTTATACATACTAAACTACATACGTGGTGCACTTTTTAGTGCCACCACAAGCTGGTGAATTTTTATTTCTTTTCCCTACCCTTTTCCACAAGCAGAACGGTTGGATGATAGAAGCAGTCAGCAGTTCCTAGTTTTGCTTTCAATTCACTTTTTAACATGCCAGCCAGCCAGCCATTGTTGTGCAATCAGCGAGGCATTAAAAGCAACAAAAACAACAACAATAAGAATAAACACAATCTATACTTAGAATGCCCAACCAAATTGATGCGCTCCATATTTCTGCTCTAACAAGCTGGCACAACAATAACAACAACAAACCGATCAGTGGATGGATACATTCGCCAGAGCTTCCCTAGCTGGAGCTGTAGTTTTATATGCTACAAATGCTATAGCAAGCATGAAGCATAAAAGCGAATCTTGTATTTAAAATGCTTGAACGAGTTTTTGTTTGTGTTGTAGTTGGGGATCCTGCGTGCCGCTGATCGAGCGCCTTGGGCAAGACCGGAATCACGTACCAACCGAGGTTTTATGCATGCTGACTGCCCTTTATTTCTCGCAGTTGCTACCAATTTTTTTCACTTAGTTTTGTTTTTTTATGCTCTCAAGCATTGCGGCTCCTCTAGCTGACTACGTTCTTGATGCCTGCAATGATTATGGACGATGATATCATCGCTTGTAGTAGACTAAACGTCTGACTGACTGACTGAGTGACTGACTTGGAGTGAAGTGGGACTTTTATATGTTGCTTCATTGTCCCATAGCTGGCATTTGAAAGCGTAGCACTTCGATCATGTGCAGCTATTTCAAGATCTTTACTAAAGTCATTCATTCAGGCAATCTTGATCCTTTGGTCGATCTAAGTACCTAGTTTGGCAGATAAGATCATAAACTATACGTTATTTTTCTCTAAAAGTAAAAGAGTTTTAAGTCATGCATTTTCTTTTTCTTTTAAAAAGTAGATTTATTTTTAACAAAGTATAGTTTTCTAGAAAAAGTGCACATAAAATATGAAAACATCTGCTGTAAAACCACAAATTGCTCTAATTATGAGCATGTTTTATATTTGTTTTTGCTCTGAATTGAACGGTAATGTTTTCGCTTAAGCCATTCCAACCACAATCACGAAATGTTATTGATTTATTTCAAGTCTGAGTGAAAATGTACAAAATAAGTATGAGTTTTTGTATGCATCTGCCTGGTTTCTGCGAACATGTAAAACCACAGGGAATCATCATAAGTATTTTGTTCAAATTTTGTTTCTTTAAAGCGACTTCTTTTACTATAATTGGTCTTTTAAGTTCAAAGTTTTTCCATATTTAATCGTGTAATTTATATTTCATGAATAGCAGAAGTTCATCTGACCGCAACCCTAAAGAATAGCAACCATTTGCAATTTTGACTTTTTGAAGTGAAGCCTCGTTTTGTAGATTTGCTTGCAGGAAACCTATATACATACAAATAACATAATTTTTTACATTTTTGTTGCTTTTTATTTGTGTCAATTTTAGCCACTAAATTGTGTTTGTAAAAATATTCATTACCACATTATAGTTATAGTTATAGTTATAGTTATAGTTATAGTTATAGTTATAGTTATAGTTATAGTTATAGTTATAGTTATAGTTATAGTTATAGTTATAGTTATAGTTATAGTTATAGTTATAGTTATAGTTATAGTTATAGTTATAGTTATAGTTATAGTTATAGTTATAGTTATAGTTATAGTTATAGTTATAGTTATAGTTATAGTTATAGTTATAGTTATAGTTATAGTTATAGTTATAGTTATAGTTATAGTTATAGTTATAGTTATAGTTATAGTTATAGTTATAGTTATAGTTATAGTTATAGTTATAGTTATAGTTATAGTTATAGTTATAGTTATAGTTATAGTTATAGTTATAGTTATAGTTATAGTTATAGTTATAGTTATAGTTATAGTTATAGTTATAGTTATAGTTATAGTTATAGTTATAGTTATATAAAAAAAAAAAAAAGTTTATAGTTAAATAAACTATATAAGTTATAGTCATAACTATATCACTTTCATTTACAATTATTGATTTAAGATTGATATCCTTTGAATTTTTGTGACAAACCAAAAGCTTCATGCCAATGTTAAAACAGCGAAAGCAAAAAAAAAAAAAACACAGGAAAAGGTTCGAATTTTTTTGACTCCCCGAAACTGTTGATTCGAAATTAATTTTTTTTACATGAAAAATTTTTATATGATTTTTTTTTTTACATGATTTTTAAGCAAAATGTAAAATAAACTGGAATGGTTTGGATTAATAAATAGTGTGCTATTTGTATGATCGTGGCTGAATGATCATGGCTGAATATCCAAATATAATGTCTGCAATGTTGACTTACCACTTTTTACTACTAAAGACCCCATTCATTCAAAATATTCATTCAAAATACCCTATTTTTGTAGAAATTTTAGCCCTTTTACAACAAAGCCAATATCATCCCTGGTTTTTAAGCAAAAATATTTTGAATTTGGCTTAATGGAAGTATAACCTTTCGAGTGATACAATATTTGTACAATTCCGAGAGCAAGCATTTCTTTTATTTATTTCCACTGCGCAAACCACTGTGAGATGTTATAACGTCTTCTTAAGAGTTTCAAATTCTGAGTCCTTTACAGCTTTCTCTGGTGTCCCTCAAGGTATTCACCTCGGGCCTTTTTTATGCGCTTTTTTTATTTCTTATGTTGATGGTATCACCAAAGAGTCCAATCTTTCTACCCATACCAATGATATGAAAATCTATCTACTCTAAACCAACTCTGACTCTTGCTATCTACATGATGATCTGAACATATCTCCACTTGGTGCCAAAAAAATCTATTGGAACTCAATGTCAGCAAGTGTCAAGCTATCATATACTCTTGTGAGACACCCTAACTTTCCCTGAGAATTTATTATCTGCTTGGTAAACCACTTTCCGCTCTAAGTTATTTACGGGACTCATTACGATAATGTCAACGCCACTTGGTTTCGTAAAACACTGGCCCAGATACTGCTTCAATCCCTATGTCAAAACATCTCTCTACTTTACTTTCGTTAGCCTCATCCTTGAATATGACAGTCAGGTTTGGTCAGATTTCTACTACTTCCATTCGATGCGAATTGAAGCCGTTCAACGAAGATTTATTCACTTCACTCTTCTTGGTCTTTCCGTCTCTAACAGTCTCTATTTACTCCCGTACTCTGACCGCCTGAAGTTGATTAACGTGAATACTCTTGAAAAGCGTAGGGAAGTTGCTGACGTACTCTTCATTCATCAACTGATATGCGGAATTATTAATTGCCCAACACTGCTCTATTTAGTATCCTTAAAACCAAACCTATCTTTAATACTAATCCACGTAATGTTAGGTCTGTGCCTCTTTTCCATCTCAACTTTCACCGCACTGACTATGGATGTAATGAGCCTACGACCAGGATGTTTCGTGTGACCTATAATTTGAACAGCGATTTCGATTTTCATCTTAGTAGATCTAGACTCCAAAAAACTCTCTTCATTTGCTCTTCCCCATCATTTATTTCTCGTTAGGCCTTTTCTACACTTGGTCAACACAACCCCAACTCAAGTTGCAAGCCTGTGGAATTATACCCGAACCTTCAGATTAAGCAACTTGCACGCAACAAGTTCTCGACACGTTCTCAACTTGTTCAACGCAACGTGACTTTCTGCAATTTTCCTCTGCAACTTGTTGCATCAGTTTGTTTGTTTTGTGAATTCAATTATTTTTAGTGCAGTACGCTATATCAAGTTAAAAATGCTAATTAATTAATTCGTTTTTTCATTAATAGAATCTAGAAGAAGAATAAATAGTTTGCAGTATAAATGAGCAAGTGTTAAATATAAAATTAGTGTAAGAAGTCGAAAAACATGAATTATTATATAATTACACATCGGTTTATAATTGCATTGCTTTTCAACTTTTTCGCTGTTGCGTTGAAGTTGCGTTGGAAATGCGTTGACCAAGTGTGGAAAAGGCCTTAGAGTTAAGTAAAATATGTCAATATAATATATTGTAAGTTCCCTTTATATTTACTTTTCATTTGACTTTTCATTTTGAAGTGTTCTTCAAATCATGTCATTTAGGTGAACGGATTAAGCCCACCTCAAATTGAATATCTTCGAATACTAAAACCAGGAAAAGGGAGAGAAGGGGGAAAACCCCCTGTTAGAATAAGCTTAGTTCTTCTCTAATCCTTTACTTTTTTCAAACCACAGACTTCTTAAACCAAAGGCAAAAACGCTGGTATCAAATTTATATATATACTTTTGTGAAATTTTCAGAAATTATATGGGTTTAATGTCGTCACTTTATTTTAAGTGGTTTTTACGTATGAGAAGAAGGGTAGTCATAATATAATTTTGGTAGCTTTGGAACTTGAAATAAAAAACTTAGACAGATTTTTGTCTACAAACAAGTGAATATGTCTAAATTGAAAAATGTATTCACCTTTGCCGACGTATATAAAATCTCTGACAGCAGTCCATGTGTGGCAACTCCATCATAAAGTTCCACAACGAAACACATAACATATACATCTATATCTACGTCGAAATCTTAGGAAAATAGTTTCTGCACTAACTCTAACTTACCCAACCCCAAAAAAAGACCTTTAATACATGCTGCTAATGTGTGTCATTAAATACAATATTTATTTCACAGCTACGCAATATTAAACCCTATCAAAAATTAACATACAAAAAGGTTTCAACACAGTTAACAAGAAAAACCAACCAAATATTTTCAGTTTATTTAAAATGCAAATGTCAACGCAGACCAGTCATTAGTTAAGATTTCGGCTATATTTCGAGCACTTAACACCTACATTTAGATTTAATTATTCCTCAGCACAAACAAATCATTAATGTAATTGCAAGTTTAACTTAAATACGATGGAAGAAAAAAACAAAAAAAATTTTTAAATGCAGAGTGGCAATGACGCATGCATACATATGTATAAAATGTAGTTGGTAAGTAAAACCAAGGGAATCACGCTCAAGTGATTTTTGGGTAAACCAAAATAAAGAAAATGCCGAAAAATTTAGTCAAATTGAAATAAATTGTGTGATTTCAGATAAGTTGGTGTAAGTTGAACATGTTTCAAACAATAAAATGTTAAAAAAAGCACAGGAAGTGCGATTTTTTTTTTAAGATTTCACAGCGATAAGACACGAATTCTATAAAATCAGCTATTAACATGATTATCACTACAGATGGTATGTTTAACTGATATGTAACACAAAAATATGCTAATAAGAGAATAAATCCCTATAGGAACAAACTAACTTGTTTTTAAAAACAACTAATTAAAAAACTAGTTTAAAATAAACCAGTATATGAACTACTTTGAATTATATTAAGGCGGCATCCACTTCAATATATGAAGTAATTGAAATACTACTTAAAAACCAGTGATTGATAAACTACTTTGAATTATATTAAGGCGGCAACTACTCTGATGTTGGCATGTTTTAATTGAAAATTTTTATTAGATTACAAGCTTATATATATTTAATCATGTTATATCATCAAATATTATTAACTTTAGGCCATCAGTAATAGTTTTCAATTGGTTATTTAAAAGCAATTAAAAAAATAATTTAAATATAACTAATTTAACAAGTAGTTGAAAATATATGCAGACGACAGTCAATTGACTTATTTAGCGGACATCACCATACAAAATAAGTTAGTTCGTTCTATGGAAAAAAGTCAGAATGTCAACTATTTGTGGTTGACAAAAAACTACTTTATCAACTACTTTTAAATTAGTTGATTTTCCTACAGGGTATATACCATATAGGAACAAACTAACTTGTTTTTAAAAACAACTAATTAAAAAACTAATTTAAAATAAACTAGTATATGAAGTACTTTGATTTACCCTATAGGAACAAACTAACTTGTTTTTAAAAACAACTAATTAAAAAACTAGTTTAAAATAAACCAGTATATGAACTACTTTGAATTATATTAAGGCGGAAACTACTCTGGTTTTGACATGTTTTAATTGCAAATTTTTATTAGATTACAAGTTTATATATACTTAACCATGTTATTTCATCAATTATTTTGTACTTTAGGCCATCAGTAATAGTTTTCAATTGGGTATTTTAAAGTAATTAAAACAAATAATTTAAATATAACTAATTTAACAAGTAGTTGCAAATATATGCAGGCGAAAGTCAATTGACTTATTTAGCGGACATTACCATACAAAATATGTTGGAAAAAAGTCAGAATTTCAACTAGTTGTGGTTGACAAAAAACTACTTTATCAACTACTTTTAAATTAGTTGATTTTCCTGCAGGGGGGATATTATACTTTAACCCATGTATGTATTTATGTAGAACTATTTAATTTAAGATTTAATTAAGCTATAGTCGCTGTGAACTTTCAAAATTCATACAAACAGTGATTTATCTTGTGTTAAAAAAAAAAAACCGAAATATTTTTTTTTTCAACAATTTTCATTTCTACGAAAAAAAGATCTCACTTTCAATACAATGTTGTTTTAATAGCTGCAACGTTGAAAATTTATTAATTTTCTCATTTTTATTACTTATTTTTTATTCGCAAAAAAAAAGAAGCATGATCGTGATCGTGAGTAATTGACATATGATGTTGCATAAATAAATCAAAAAAATCTGTCTGTCCATACAACTTCAACGATCGTTCGACTGCTGATCAAATCAAAAAGTGAATTAGCAGCAAAAAAGGATAAAAAAAAGCAAAAAAAAAAAAACATACAAACACGATCAGCGTTAAAAACAGCTTTTATATATATGTTTTTTTTTCTTCTTAAAAAAAGGAACCTGCTAAAAATACTTTTTTCTTCGTCTGCTTTTTTGTGTATTTTCTTCTCTTTTGCTATAAAATGAAATGGTAGAAAAAGATACAAAAAAATGTTATCCTTCAAATGCCAGCAACAAGTGCAGCAAAGCGCAGAGAGTTGGGTTTTTTTTTAATTTTTTTCATGGTTCAGGCATTTTACAAAAGCGAATCTTGTAGAACCAGTTCTTTAAATAATATACAACTCTTTTATTTTCTACTTTTAGCTTTCAGCAAGTGGTGTTTTCTGCATTTTTTTGTATTGAGTTTTTTTGTATATTTTGTTTGTTGGTTTGTTTCTTTTAATTCTTCTGAAATATTTCAAGATCACTTTTGTGCAAAATGCACGTTAATTTTTTTCTTTTTGTATGAGCTGGCTGTATATATGCATTCTGTTTGCGTGTGCAAACTCCTTTTTGTCCCTACTTCTAAATATTTATTGCCATAGTTCGGGATATTACGCAAAGGTTCTTTGTAGGTCACAAGTACAAGCGCATGTATTTTATATATATGGGTTTGTTTTATTTATTTTTTTTTCCTTTTGTCCCTCTTTCTTGCATATCCTTATATATAAAATGTAAACGATATTGCTTCCAATATTATTTTCGTGTGATCTTGTACACACGCTGATGTTGCTGTACTTAATGTACCCAAACATATAATTACTGACATGTGCCCAATATTAATATGGCAACGCGCGGGGTGGTAAAGGATTCAAGATGGGGTGTTCATTGGATGTTGAGTGCTTTGTGGAATCTACATTTTATGTGTGGGAAGAAACCGTCACTTGTCGAAACTAAATTCATGCAACAAATTTAGCAGCAAAAACTCGCTCAGGCCTATCGTACTGGATAGACTGGAAAACAAGAATAAATTTTTAAATATAGTCAGGCCTCCATTATCCAGTACAGATTTTAAGGCTGAAGTTTGGATATAATTCAGGCTTCCCTTATAGATCTGTTTTTTAACCTAAAGGTAAACAAAAAAATCACTGCTCTTTTATATCAAGCCAGATTTCAATCGTACACTTTTTTGTATGCAAAATGACCTTAAAGTGATAAAATGAAAATAAAAAAAGTACGCAGTGGGCCAAAACTTAAAACTATAAAATAACATAACTGTTATGAATTTCCGAAGTAGCTAGAGTCAGCAAATTAGACGCGTTCTACTTTTTTAAGGGAGACATGTAAATTAAAAAAAAAAAAAATGGTTTTTGTTTGCTTAATGCGTTTTTCATAGTTTCTAGAATATATCGTCACCTAAAATGCAAAAAGGCGTAACAACATTTTTAATTTTTTATAGGAGAATGCAAAAACGTTTTAAAATCGCACATATATAAGAATTAAAAGTCATACTTTCTTCTTAATTTCGTTTATAAAATAAATATTTTTTGATATTTGTTCAAAGAATGACCTTAAAGTCTAAAATATGTTACATATTAAAACATTTGTGGCTTCTCCTATAAAAAATTAAAAATGTTGTTACGCCTTTTTGCATTTTAGGTGACGATATATGCATGTTTTTAAAACCATACCTGGCATTGCAGATTAAATAATAGCAAGTTTATCAACCGATAATTTTAAAAAAATATGCAAAATTTCAAAAAACAAAAGCTTTAAACGCGATTTCCTTGAAACTAGTTTTTCTAAAACATTTCGATGGATAACTCCAAATCTATTGGTTCAATTTCAATGAATCTTAGTGCATTTTGTTTGTATTTTTGTCCGTTAAGCATACCCTTGAATTCAAGTACCTAATATTTTTTGTTGTTTTTTTTTTATAGACAAAAAAGCGCTCGAAAATCTATTTCTTTTCTTAACTTTTTACTCTAACTTTCGCCATAATCTAAAAAAAACCCCCGGGGATCGTTCGTAGGGGGTATGCCAAATTAGTGGTCTGTACTTTAAAATGACATCTGATTTTTTTTTTTTATTTCAGATACACGGGAAAGGCGATATCCATCGAACCGTTTTGGATGTCTTTTTTTTAATGTCATTTTCAGCGCCCTCTATATAAAAGCCTGAAAATTATTTTCAAATAAAAAATTATTTTTATAAAGTACTTTTTATGTAGAATAAGCTGAACTTCTTGTATCTAAAAATTTTTTTTGTGAAACAAGCTGCTTTTTTTTGGTTGTCACACGTATATTATGCCATAACTGTTTTTGTCAATTTATGCGTTAGTGAATGTATAAGCTGCTGTTTTTTAATGTTTTTACATAATATATTTGTAACACAATTACTTTGGTTGGGTAATCGGTAATTGGCTAGGCAATCGGTTAGTAATCGCTTCGGTAATCGCTTCGGTAATCGATAATGGGTTGGTAATAACTTCGGTAATCGGTTATCAGTTGGTAATCGCTTAGGTAATCGACAATCAGTTGGTAATAGCTTCGATAATTTGTAATCGGTTGGTAATCGCTTCGGTAATCGGTTGGTAATCGCTTAGGTAATCGGAAATTGGTTGGATTATCGGTTGATAATCGCTTCGGAAATTGGTTATCGGGTAGCTTTCGCTTCGGTAATCGACAATCGGTTGTTTATCGATTTCGGTTATCGGTAATCGGTTAAAAATCGCATCGGTAAGTGGTAATGGGTTAATAATCCCTTTGGTAATTAGTAATCGGTTGGTAATTGCTTCGTTACTCAGTTCGTAATCGCTTCTGTAATCGGCCTAGTAATCGGTAATCGGTTTGGTAATCGCTTCGGTCTTCGGCTTGGTCGATACTAGTTAATCCTTAAAAAGCATTGCTGTACAGCAATAATTTCTCTTACTCTAACGGCTTACTCTAATGATATCGCTAACAGCATGATGATATCGCGAATCTATAGTTTTGCTCTCTACCAAAAAGTGCTCAACGCACCTAAAAAAGTTTTCACTTCAAAAATTTTTATGGCGGGCAACGCGGGCCAAATGGTCTACTGCATGAGCATGTTAGATATAGATCATATTATTTCGGTCATATAATCTGATGATATTAACACCTGTTATTTATTTTAGGAATCAAGCTTCAACAAATGTCAATTTATCCACAAATGTTTTATCAGGACGTTACATGTATATTCTAAATATAATATTACAATTACAAGAGAGTTTAACGAGTGACCTACTTTTTTTTAAACTTGTCAATTAAAAAACGATCTAAAAACATAATCACATTTAAGCACCTTTAAAATTCTTAAATAGAAACATTTCGAAAGTCTATCGTACCTAGTCTGACCTCTCAGTATTGTCATAATGCAATATGTTTGATATGCAACTTCCGATATGTATTTCAGTTTTCTTAAAAATTTTAAGAAACAATTTTTTTTAAATTGCCCCTTAATATCAGACAACTAAAACAATAAAATATTATTGAAAAAAAATCTTTAAGTACTGCGGTTTGTCTGGTAAAAAAAGTGGTATTTAATAACTATTGCTTAAGTTTATAAACAAAAAATGGATTCTAAAAATATTTTTAGTGTTTCTTTTTTTATTGAATTTTAAAAAACGCCCAAAGTGTTTTCCTCTAGACTAGAAAACTGCCTTAATTTAAAGGGTAGGTTCTCATCTAGAGTTCGAAAAACACATTGATGCTCCTGAGTTTTTTTTTTTTTCATAGAAGAAAGTAAATGAACACCTTGAGTTTTTTGCAGATTTTTACTGATTCTTCAACTGTAGGAAAATATTTGTTTTGGTGAATAAGAGTGTAGTGTAAAGTGTCCATACGCTGTCAAATATCACGTTGCAAGAACAAAGGTACCCAAACGGTCTCCATCGCACAGCACGATCATGTCATCAAAAATAAGGAACACAAGAAATTTAATAAATTAAAATATGTTTACTGGAGCTTATACCTACAGTATCAACAAATAGTTGAAAATTACAAAAATGGCGGACATCGAAATTTTAAGTACCGGTATTGTTTTACATTTCTTGTTTTTTTAAATGCTCAAAAAAGTAAAAAAAAACCGGCCAATATTATTTGAATTTAGGCATAGGATCCAATAAATTTTATCTACTTTAAAATAAAAAAAAACCAAGTCAATCTATTGTATAAGGTAGTTCTTGAGATATCGTTGAGACCAGTCTAGAAAACATGGTTTTTAGAAAACGCGTTTTAAAATTTGTTTAACGATTTTTTCGAGTTTTTAGCTTTCCGTTATTTCAAGGACACAGCGCATCTAGCACATCTAGCGACATCTGGTGGTGCCTGAGGTAACTATTTTTACCACAGTATGGTAGGGAATACAGGCGTGCATTTCAAAAAGATTGATGTGAGATACTCATAAATTGCGTAAAAAGAGTGGGTTCCTTTTTTTTTATTTTTCTTTAGAATCAATTGATAAAAGTTAAATTTAAGTACTTCCATTTAATTAATACAGGCTCTAATTGGTTTATTTTTAGAACTACTTGGATCATTTGAACTTTTTGGGCTTAGTGGACTTCTTGGGGAGAAATCTAGTTGGGTCATTGGTCAACAATTCCAAGAGTTTCATTCAATAAGTTCACTAATCCAAGTGAAAATCATTGCAAGTGAAAATCATTTGTCAAAAATATCCAAAATTGTTACCCAAGAAGTCCCAAACTAAACCAAATTAAGCCCAATGAAGTTAGAAAGTCCTAATTATTTAAAAAAGTCAAGCAATACCACTAAAAGTATTGAAAATGGAGACTATTTGTCAAAAAATTCCAGATGTTTTTACCACAAGTTCACTAAACCAAAAAAGTGAAAATTATATAACTAGTTCCAAGAATATTGCAAGTAGAACCTATTTGTCCAAGTGGAAGCAAATGTCAAAAAATTCAAGATTTTTGTTCAAGGAGTTCATTAAATCAAGTTCCAAAAATATTGAAAGTGGAACTCATTTGTCCAAGCGAAGCCTATTTGTTTAAAAATATTTGTCCAAGAAGTCCACTAAGCTCTAAAAGTCCCAGTGACCCAACCAAAAAAAAATCTAACTAGTGCCAAAAAAATATTGCAATTGGAATCTATTGGCCCAAATGAAAAGTATTTGTCAAAAAATCCAAGATTTTTGTCCAAGGACTCTACAGAACCTGAGAACCAGAAGCGAGTTCTCTAACTCTGAGACCCCAAAGTTTGGATTGTGAAGATTGAATGAATAATAATCAGTCTCATTGATTTTTTTATTGCTCGGCACACAATTCTCAAATTTCCATCCGTTAAATTCAGCTGCAAGGTAAAGTTCCTCAATTGTTTTTGGATTTATGCTTGAATGTGTAAAGGCTGTACTTTAACAAGGAAAATAAAGAAAAAAAAACTTCAATAAAAATATGCAAGGCGTAGGTAGCTTTTACACATACACATAAACACTACTAAAAAAAAAAAAAGACTTATTATATGTTTTTTAACATGATTTCATAAAAAGTTTAAAAAATTTAAAACTAAAACCAGTTTTAATAGCCTTTTAAAACATATCCACAGGCGCAGCTTTGCTGTTTTCGCTTTTCATGCATAAATGCTTTGGTTTGGCAGACGACGACGCTATTTCGATGTTTAACGAGTTGCTGCATTTTGTTCGCCCTTCGCACTCTGTGCTAGTTAGTGGTACCGGGTACCCAGTGTACAGAGGGCCACTCATACATAAGTCTGCCTCGTGTGTAGTCTGTCCTCATGTTCATTTGGCAATCACGAAGTCCATGCATGATGCACTCGCATTTAATGGCATTTTTTTTTTTTGGTTTTTTTGTTATGTTTTATTTTTATTGTTGGTTTTTGTTATTTTCCTTTGTCTGCTCCTTAGACCTTGACCACTAACATAGAAACAGCAAAATTGCATAAAAATTGCACAGAACCGGTTGGGTATTATTTTTGAATGCACATTTTTAGAACCCTCTTTTTTTTTGGCATATTAAGCTGGCAGGAGCGACAGCTTGCATTAAATTCATGCATTCTGCCATGAGGGATATTTGCGAAGGGAAATGGTAAAGCAATAGCAGAAAATGAGGTTAATGAGGTGCTTTTAATGTTGAATAAATTAAAAGTCTTAAAATTGTATTCATTTATTTCTGTAAGTAAGGATACTTTCTGATAAGCTTGAATTCCTTTTATTCATGAAATACATATAATTTGCTGACTGGGAATCTAATTAGTTTTAACTTATTTTACAGTTTCTTTCAGAATTGCTAAAATCTTAGAGACCTTATCAAAACAATGATAAGATTCCCACTATATCACCCTTTTTAAGTTAGCCAGCTGTCTTAAGGGGGTCTTCTCATTGAGCAACTTTTTTTTTCAACTTTTTTTTTTTGCATTTATTTATAGCTTGGGTAGTTGTGAATATGCCCCTAAAAGGATTTTTAGAAATTCGAAATACTTTAGAAGATACAGCCTTTTTTGTGAAGCAAGGTCTGATGGACAAGAAGGTGATGGAGGTAATAAAACCAGCTTACGAAGCGCTGTCGGCAGATAATTTGCTTGAAAGATGCCTTGGATCTGAAACTCAGAATTCCAATGAGTCCTACAATTCTGTTCTTTGGTCACTTTCGCCCAAACACATCAACTCAGGCGCACGCACCATCGAAGTGGCCAATTTCATTGCAACGTGCCTCTTCAACGACGGTTTTATACCCATACTTAAAATTATGGGTTTGATGGGTATTGCGATTGGCAAAAACGCATACGAATACGCACTATCTCGCAATGAAGACAGATTGAACCGATCAGAGACTCGAGCTGCGTCATCATCAAAAGCTGGCAGAACGACTCGCAGAGCAGAGAGGGCAGCAGAAAGCAGTTTCTACGAAAAAGAGGAAGGTGGCCTGTATGGAGCTGGCATCGCCGACTAATATTTGTAAGTAAAAATTATCAGCTCTTTAAAACTGCATTTAAACATTTTTGATTTTTTTTTTTTTTCCCAAAAAAATTACTTCAAACTTTAAACGCGTTTATCTCGAACCCACGTTTTTCGAACTGGCGGCCATGATATCTCCAATTCAACTGAACCGATTTTCATGAAACAAAATGGAATCGACGCAGAATTGTCACCATTCTCGGGTGAACCTCGACCATAATTTTAAAAAATTTTTTACTATTTTTTTTTACACTAAACTAAAAAAAAAACCCGAAATTGAAATTTTTTTTTTGAATTTGTCAAAAAAAATCACAAAATTAAGCTTGAGGTTCACCCGAGAATTACATCTATACTGATTATAACCCCGTTTTTTTTTTCATTTCAGACGCTCCGGAGACCCGGAATCGTGGCCGCCGTGACGACACCTTTTTTTTTCACCACCAACTTTGAAGTCTCATTACTTTTTGAACAGCCCACGTATCGAGGCAAAAAAAATTTTTTTATTTACTTTGAACCTTTTGTAATACAATAAATAAAAAAAGTTTTCATTTATTCTTTGCGTTTTCAAATAAGAATTTTTTTAAAAAGGGTCCAAAAAACGGGTTTTGAATGAGAAGACCGCCTTAAGGCGCGTTTATAGTGCACGCTTATTGCCGAGCCGATCCGAAAATACATTGGGCAAAAGAGATGCATGCCTTGCTTTTTCTATTCACAATGAACACTAATGAGCTTAATATTTTATCTCTGTCTCGTTTGTTCACACAGCAATCAGCTTATTTTTGTATCTCTATTTTGATTATAAGCACGCCTTAGATATTCCTCCTAACCTAAGTTTTCAGCAGGGAATAATTTTTAAATAGCTCCACTTAAATATCCTTTCTTCGCAGACAGAATCTGAAACCTGACTGATTTTAAGCCACAATGGACAAAAAGATATGTTGATTTTGTTAAAACTGAGTGGGCGACTTCAAGTACAGTGTTTTTTGCATATTAATTTTTTACTATTTTCTATATTAAGTTTTAAATCAATTTTAAATGGGCAAAATATAAAAATTAAACATCGATTTCAATGTAAAATTGTCCACTTTCAACTTTCAAATAAAAATTTTTCGTCAATTGCTTTTTTCTAGTAAGACACGGCTTCCTTGAGTTGAGCTTTTTTTCAAGCTTTTTTTTAATGTTTGTTTATTTTCATTGAGTTATGACTTCTCTGATTCCTCGAATTACTTCAGATCTGATAGCTACAAACTTTCACCATGAAAAATAGACCAAATTTATTTGCAAGTAGTTTCGAAAGTTAGAGAATTTACAATTTAACGCTGTACACCAGAGACCTGCAACGAGTCTATGATTCGAACGAATGACTATAAATCATCCATCAAAAACCGAATGCAAGTGCGTGCGGTTGCGTACAACAACCACCACTTCCACGCGAACATCCTCATAACAGCGATGAGCGATGAGTGCCGCCGATTTCACTCATCGCTCATAAATATGCCGCTCAATCATTCTAAGGATTCTAGAGTCATTTCTTATGATTCTAGAGTCATTAAGGGAAATCGCGTGCAGTGTTACCGCCGACATATTTTATTATACATATTATATATAAATTTATTATTATATACATATAATACAAGCGGACTCGGCAAATGTATGAAAATAAATCTTAAAATAGTATTAAAAAAATATTATATGCATTAAAAAAAAAAAATTTTTAAATATTATTGATAGAAATTAGTGAAAAATTTTGAAAATATTGAAAAAAAAAAATTTTTAATTTTTTTGGAAAAATTGTTTAAGTATTATTAAAATTATAAAGAAATTATAAATAAAGAATTAAGAATTATTATAATTATAATATTATATAAAATCATTTTGGATTATATTTGTTTGTTTATTTTGGATTGCCGCTTTCCTTATGGCATCCCTAAAAATAAAGGTTCTCAGCAATTCATCATTGCAAGTGTGAAAGTGATTTAAAAAATTGTTAAAAACAATACAATAACAACAAGTAACAAATAATAGACAACATACAAGTATAAAGTAAGTTTGCTACAATTTAATTCTTTGAACTAGCGATCCCTAACTTAGAAGCTGGCTATTTAGCTTAATCAACACGTAAAACACAAAACAAAAGTAAAACAAGGAAAATGCAAGTTAACAGATCGGGTTTTCCGAGATCTGGAGTTCTTTATTGTTATTTAATTTTTTTGAGCTATGCTCAACTGTTTATCATAACATCAAATTTTGAACTAAACAATAATTTTTTGACAACAACCATAGATACCAATTTTACAATAAGAAGAAGAATATTATTTTGGATTCCATGAAATACTTAATAAATTGAAATCTTGAGAAAATGCAGTGTCTACATTTTCTCACTGTTTCAAGTTATACGCGAGCAACTGTTCGCTGGTTCGTCACGTACAGCGCTCATATTACAGATGGCTGGTTATTGTTGACTGTCTGATGGCTGGCTGTTGCTGCTGTCTTAATAACGTGGGCGAATTTAGCATGTGACATTAACTCCTCCCTCTGTTAAATTCAAAACGTCCCTGTTTTGATCACTGATTCTGTTTAGAATTTCCCTAAGGTCCTGCTCTGCGTTTGCTGATAATTTCCTCTTCCTGTATTGTTTAACGAGAAAAGTTACTAGTATGCTGATCATACCAATGGTCGTCACAAAGATCATTATTAACCAATATGTTTTGTGCGATTGTATGTCTTCATTAATTGATGCGATGTGGTTTGTGTTATCTAAATGAAGTTTGTGAAGATACGGCAAGGATAACTTCAATTCGTGCTGTAGAAACTTCATGTCCATGGTTTTTGGAGGATGTGGTTGTGAAAATGTAGAATTCAGTTTAGTTGTGAAGGTTGATCCGTTAATTTTTACGGATGCTGAAGTAAACGTCAATAGGAATGTTCCCGAAATCGTTAAATTTTGCTGATCAGTGATGGTAGTATTAACGACTTCATTCAAGATAATGATTCCTTCATCGATTTCTTGGACTAATGGTAAGTGATATGTGGTCTCTGTTGGGCATGCTGCCGAGTTGTTATTCAATAATTGCTGCAAACATGGTGATGTTGTCGGTTGGCAAATTTGGGCGACTGATATATCGGTGCAATTTTTAACTGGTCGAGTTATGCCATAACAATTAGCTGCTTCATTAATATCTAATTTAACAATAGTTCTATCATGACTTACAGGAAAAATTTTTATAAAGTCACAAAATTGGATAAGCTTAGGAGTTTTCACAATATAAATAATAAGTTCATTGTTTTGTAATACTTTTACAGTAGCAACTCTTAAAATATTACTAATACTAAGAGGTACGGTTTCAGAGTCGGTTAAATGATTGATTTCAATATTGTCTAATATGAGCGGATTAATTATGTTATCTCTTGCAAGAACTATGGACAAGACAACATTGTTTAAGTGATTAATGATGGCTATATTTCGGTTTGCGATGAATTCCAACAATAACTCTTCCCTGTTTCGAAGAACATCGTTAGTTATATGCCCCTTTTGGAGGATATTGATTCTCCCAGTCAATTCATTGATTTTGTCTTGTATCATCGAATTAATTCTTGTTTGTCTGTTGCTGTTTTCTATCAAAATTTTCTGTTTCGTAACTAGCAATTCCCAATCCTCATGATCAGGAGTACCGGCTATGAACTTAAGTGCTGAGCCTAAGAAGTCTATTGATCTAGCAAATCTTCTATTTACACGAATTGCACTTATTATTCGATCTATTTCTTGTAATTGTGAGTCTATAGTTTGCAGATATTGCGAATTGTTTCCGACTTGTATCAGTGTGTCCTCTGTTTGTGTAATAATCTGCTGATAGTCCGTCAGGTTTGTCTCGTGAATAAGGTAAGTGTATTCGTCAAACACTGCTACTTTTCCCTTAGTTAGTGCTATAAAATGTGCAGATGAGTAGTCAGTTATTCGGGTTGCAGTCAGTCGGAATAGATGTATAACCCTAGAAAGAAAAAGAAAAAGAGAAAGAGAAAAAAAAAAAAAAAAAATATTTAGAAAAGAGAAGAGTGAAAAAAAACAACAAAATGTTATCTTAAATTATTTTTGTGCACCCTTTTCCCATTGATTAGTACTGTTGTACCCAAATCTTCTTGTATAATGCCTTCTACAAAAACTTTGTCAAGTTTGTTTCCTAATCGTCTATTTCTGCGAATAAAAACTTTATCTCCAGGTTGGTAGGTTTTATTAATACTTTTTTCGTTAGATCTACGCACTGTTTTTTGCTGAGCCGTAATTAATTTATTCTGTATTATTTTTAGTTCGTCTTCCGAATAACTGTGGAGTATATCTATGGGTTTTTTGCCTGTAACGGAATGGATAGTGTTGTTATATTTAAGCGTTGCTAATAGAATTAATTCCATTGTATCTGTTACATCATACTGCGATTTAAGGCAACGGGCTATTTCTAGCAGCGTTGAGTGTATTCTTTCAACTTGTCCATTGCTCTTGCTGTGCATTGGGGCCACGAAATATTGTTCTATGTTGAAGTGATCTCTAAGAAATGTGGATATAATGTTGGATTGAAATGCTTTTTCGTTATCCGAAACTAGAAGTCTTGTATTTTTAAAATTCAAAAGAATTTGGAAAAGAGCTGCTTTGATATCTAAAGAGGATCGAGAGGTAATGGGTATTGCCACAGTAAATTTCGAGAACTTGTCCACACAAGTTAAGAAATGCTGTTTACCTGTAATGAAAATGTCCATATGTAAAATTTCTCCTGGAAAATTCGGACTGGGAGTTTCTGCGATTGCTATGTTTTGGGGTTTCCGTTGGTACTTATTTTCCAAGCAAATTTTACAGTTTGCAATGATGCCTTTAAGCATTTTTTTTATCCCCGGGAAATAATATTCACTAATTATTTGCTGGAAGTTCTCTTGTAACGATCTGTGCGCGCGATTATGCTCTGTAATTGCTGTTTCTAATTGGTCATCTTTATTTATAATATCGATAACTAGACGCTCCGTATGGATAAACTTCACCGAAGGAAATGCTGTCACTAATTTGTCTTGGATGAATGCCAAAGTTTGTAAATCACAATGAATGGCGTTAATGGTATTAGGGTTGATGGTGTCCGTTAGGTATTTTATTAAGGTGTCAGTAGTGGCAAAATTTATGGTGTGTCGGATAAATTTTCGAAATATTATTTTTGTACCTTTAAAGCTGTGGGTTGTTCGAGATAGGATAAACTGGTTTTTAAACTGGTTTATTGGGAATTTAATTGTCTTGATAACTTGCGACGAAGAAAGTTCACTGTGTACTGTTGAGTCGACCGAGATGTCCGTCATTGCGTTAAGGTATTGCCTGCTCAAAGCATCAGCGACCTTGTTTTCTTTTCCTGGTTTGTAGTGGAAGGTGGGTGCAAATTCTTCAATAAGCGCGCGCCATCTTTTAATTTTGGAATTTGGGTTGCGATCGGAAATCGCGAAAGTCAGGGGTTGGTGGTCGGTAAAAATATGAATATTTGTTATTCCATACAGATAATGCCTTAAAGCCTGTAGAGCCCATACTATAGCTAATAACTCCCGCTCATTAGTTGCGTAGTTTTCTTCTGCTTTCGCAAGTGTGCGTGAAATCATTGTAATGGGTCTACCCTCTTGTGACAGCACTGCTCCCAATGCTACACTTGAAGCGTCTGTTGTTAATTCGAATGGCTTAGTATAGTCTGGGTGTGCTAAAAGAACATCTTCAGAGGCCAGGATATTTTTTAATTTTCAAAGGCAAGACATGCTTCTTCGTCAAATTCTATTTTTTTGTGTTTCGAGTGTTTGGTTCCAATATGACCATTTTCACCGCGGAGGTACCTTGTAAGAGGCTTTGCTATTTGAGCATAGTCCCTAATAAATCGTCTGTAATACCCTGATAACCCAAGGAATGAACGCAGTGATTTTAATGTTTTGGGTTTTTCGTAGTTAAGGATAGCGTGAACCTTATCGGGGCATGTTTTTATACCGTTTTCGGAGACAAGAAATCCAAGAAATTCTACTTCTGTTTGAAAAAATTTGGATTTTTCGGGTGAGACTCTCATTCCTGCTTTTTCGAGTTTCTGAAGTATTGTATTTATGTGCTGTAAGTGTGCATTTTCATCTGGGGAGTAAATTATGATGTCATCAATGTAAACATGACATATCTTTCCTATGTCTTCCCTTAGGATGTCGTCTATTGCCCGTTGAAAAATGCTAGGTGCATTTTTCAGTCCAAAAGGCAAGCGACAAAATTCGTATTTGCCATTGTTAACATTGAAGGCTGTTTTTTGTCTATCGGCTTGGGCAAGTATGATTTGATGGAAACCAGATTTCAAATCGAGGGTGGTGAAAAATTTCGATTTGCCTAGATTAGCTAGTATTACAGATGTATCTGGTATGGGGTATTTGTCGGAGATCGTACATTCGTTTATTTTTCGGAAGTCAATTACCAATCGTAATTTTTGTTTACCGTTTACGTCAGTTCCCTTTTTGTTAACTACGTGTATAGGGGAGTTGAATGGAGAGTTTGATTTTTGGATTATACCATCGCGCAGTAAAGATTTTATTTCTTCATTGACAAATTCGGCCGCTGAAATTGGGTAAGGGTAACCTCTTGTGTAAATTGGGTTTTCTGTTTTGGTTTTGATGGAAGCTTGCACCACAGTGTTATAAGGTAGAGCTCTATTGGGGTCTGCAAAGGCATTTGCATTTAATGAAATTATAGATTGAAGACGATTGAGCAGATGTGGTGGAACTAAATTGAAATTTAGGTCAATTGAGTTAATTTCTTGATAGTTTTGATGCGACAAAAATTCTTTGCCAGTTTTGTGGTAAAGAATACCTTTTTTTACGTCTATTAAGGCCTCAATGTTTCTGAGAAAATCGTAACCTACAATACCGTCGAAGTTTTTAAGAGCGGGTAATAGATAAAAGGTTGCTGTTTGGTTCAAAATGTTTACTTTACATTCCTGTTCTATAATGTTCGTTCCATTAACGGAGCTTACTTTAAAAGGTTTCACGACCGCTTTAATATTGTTTAAAAAACTATGTGGCTTAATGTAATTCTTGGATGCCCCGGTATCTATTAAAATACGAAGCTCTTGACCATTTTTGTTTTTTTTTGTTATGAAGGGCAAGAGCGACGTTAGCCTAAAAAATTTATTTCTTCGGTTTCAGTCTGTTCGTCATTTTCATAGACACTTCCTCCATTTTCCTCATCATAAACAGAATCTTCAACATCAGGGTCATTCAAAGGCTCTCCCAGCATGCAATTGATTCTTTGCATTTTTTGTTGCATCGTATTAGTGCGTCCGGAGGAAATTTGTTCTCGTTCTCGCTTAACAGCGCGATTATGGCAATCGTACTGTTGCGATTGATATTGTTGTTGGTATTGTTGTTGCTGTGGCAGCCTATTGCTTGAATTATTGTTATTTTTTCTGAAACCAGACGAGCCTGGGTCAATTTCCATTGGTATAGGTTTATCCCCTGACTGCTTTGGTCTATAAGATGGGTGAGAGTTGTAATTAAGGTTTTTTGGAGGTAGTAATTGTTGTTGTGGTCTATTACTTTTGATTAAATTGCCCGCAGCAAATGTTTTGGCAAAATCATGTCTTCTTTGATTTGTTTCCAACTCTTGAGCGGTTGCCAAAGCCGAAGGTAGATCAGCTGGCTTTGCTGAAAACAAAATATCGCACAATGGTCGCCGCAAACCAGAGATAAAAACTCGAAGGGCGTTTTCTCGTGCGCGTTCATTAAGTACAGTAACTACGTCTTCGTTATTACTATGTGTCATCTTATTTTTGTCCAGTATTAAAGTCAGTTGCTTGTCCACGTTGTCATAATAGTCAATAAGAGAACGGTTGCCTTGGCGAAGAATGCTTAGTTCGTTTTCCAGGACATGAATTGGTCTTCTGTCCGAGTAACATTGATCTAGCCTTGCAATTATGGCCTTAAAATTAAGAATTGTATTAAAGGAGGAAAGCGTTGCGTTAGCAGAACCGGTAATTTTGTTCCTAAATATTCCCATTGCTATGTAGTAGTGTTCCGAACCTTCCTTATAATAATTCATGGCGAAATGCGTTGCTTCTCGCCAAGCTGGATATGCTGAAGCATTTCCGTTAAATTCTGGTACAGATTTAATAAGATCTAAAGTTGTACTTTTGTTTTGTACATTTGGTAAAATAGTAACTGGAGCATATGACTCCACACTTGGTAAGCTCAATTGGCTAATAGCATTTGTAATGCCTTCCAGCTGTGCTGTAAGGCGACCATTCAATGCCTCCACAGCTGCATTAACTATGGTAAGTACTTGCTCTCTAGTTACTTCCATTTTTTTTAAATTTAATTGAGACGAAAGGGAGAAGAGGAAAAACAAAAAAAATTTCGAAACAGAAAATTAACTGTTAAAAAACAAAAATCCCACACTGATATTTTTTTGCAATAATCACACAAATAAAATAAACCGGAGACTTTAAATACTTGAAATCAATCACTTTCACACAAAAATTTTTTGTTTATTTATTATATATTTTTTTATACATGAAGACTCTGATTCGTACTTACATAAAAATTATTATATTCATCTTAATAAATTTTGAATACAGGAATGTTTACAAAAGATTGGTCCTCTGCTGCTTTGGGATGCTGCTTTTTTTTTGTTAATTCGTTTCCTTGGTTGCTTCGCCTTTTCTCTTTGAAAGATGTAATGAATTGTTTTTCTTCTGATTTTAGTATATGTCTTTAATTGCTTTTGGCATTTACTTGCTTAATTTTTCTTAAACACTTTAAAAATTTTAATGCTTCTTGCATTTATTTTATTAAGTCACTTTTCAATGTCTCTCGCATTTACTTGTTTGATTCATAAAGTTTATATTTTTCTTACAAACTTCGTTAAAGAATTCTTAGTGCTTCTGAATTTATTTTACTAAGTCACTTTTCAATACTTTTTGCATTTACTTGTTTGATTCATAAAGTTAATATTTTTTAAAACTTTTTTGGAGAACTTTTAGTGCTTTTGAATTTATTTTATTTAATCACTTTTCAATGCTTTTTACATTTACTTGTAAGATTCATAAAGTTAATATTTTTTTTTAAACTTTTTTGAAGAATTTTTAGTGCTTTTGAATTTATTTTATTTAATCACTTTTCAATGCTTTTTGCATTTACTTGTAAGATTCAATCACGTTGGGCGCCAGTTAACAGATCGGGTTTTCCGAGATCTGGAGTTCTTTATTGTTATTTAATTTTTTTGAGCTATGCTCAACTGTTTATCATAACATCAAATTTGGAACTAAACAATAATTTTTTGACAACAACCATAGATACCAATTTTACAATAAGAAGAAGAATATTATTTTGGATTCCATGAAATACTTAATAAATTGAAATCTTGAGAAAATGCAGTGTCTACATTTTCTCACTGTTTCAAGTTATACGCGAGCAACTGTTCGCTGGTTCGTCACGTACAGCGCTCATATTACAGATGGCTGGTTATTGTTGACTGTCTGATGGCTGGCTGTTGCTGCTGTCTTAATAACGTGGGCGAATTTAGCATGTGACATTAACTTGCATGCCAATACTGAAGTGCACGCAAATCATTTAATGACTCTAGAGTCATTGAGTGCGCTTAGAATCATATGCTTAGAATTCAGCAGTCTTTGTAATGAGCGATGAGTGAAAGCAGCGGCACTCGTAGCTCATCGCTGTTATGAGAATGCTTCACGTGGAAGTGGTTGTTGTTGTGCGCAACCGCACGCACTCGCACTTGGTTATTGACGAGTGATTTACAATCGTAAAAAAACGATTCGCTGCAGGTCTCTGCTGTACACTCAATTAAGTTAATTTAGATAAATTGTATATCAGAATTATGTTGAAACAATGATATGTAGAAACACTGTTTTTTTGTAATAAACAGGGCTCGAAATTTTGCTAACCAAAAAAGCATTGAAAATACCCTAAAAAACTTAAATTAATTATATATTTTAATTGTTTTTTAATAAATTACAATGTACATTTTAAGACTATCAAAATAAAAGCAGCAATATTTATTCAATTATCTATATATTTCGATTTATCAATATATATAAGGAAATACTTTTGTCCACTTTAGCACTGACGAAAGACGCATACTTAAAAGATCGCTTACATTTAAATTTCCTTTCAGTTGCGCATCTCCAAAATTTTTTTCACTTAATATTTCACCTTTACACCTGGAATTTTTATGCAATACTTTATGAACCTTTCTAAATACATTCTCACCAGCATTACTACGCACAACGCTAAACTTTTCCTTTATAATTTTAATCAAAGCAATTCCATTTTCCAAAGTCAATGATGTTGTACTCCAAAGTTTTTACGACTCGTGGTATAGAAAATTATACCGTTTACTTCATCGTTGAAAAAAAAAAAATCTTTGAGTCTCTTCAACTACTTTGGCTTGAAGGTTTTCTTGTTAATTAATCTATGACATTTTTTTTCACCCTATAAATTCCTAGAATCCCTCCAAATGATTAAAAAAAACGGTTTAATATTTAAAAATCCATAAAAATGACTCAAAAAATGACCTTCAACTATGGAAAATGTCCTCAAAAAATAGAAATGGATAAAAATTAAAAATTTTTGATTTCGTTACCTGGAGATTATGAAAAAGTTGACATGTCAACAAGTGAAGAAGTCAGGTATGTATTTATTAGTTTTATTAAATTAATAATTCGTGATATTACAGTAATAGCCACGGCCTCCGTCAGTTCAGTACTGCCATATGGTTCGATATATCGTATTTGCTACTATTTTCAGTCATAAATCCGATGATCAAATATTTGGCCAAAATGTTACGATTTCAGAAAAAATAGATCCGATATCAAATTTTGCATATATCTATATATAAATAGGCGAAGGCAAAACAGTTCAGTATCATTTTCTCCTGTGTTTCTCAACCGATTTTGATGATTTTTGAAGTATAGCCGCGTATACAACAACACAAATTTTTTTATATATTTGCTTCCATTGAGGATTGAACACTGTACTTTTGTATCCACACCCGGCTATTCTAACCACTGGACCACGTAGACACATTTATTTCAGTAGCTCATACTTATGTTAAATCAACAATCAGTACTTCTCTCTATCTTTTATGATTGAATTGAGTCTTTCGTTCAATACTCTGAGAGTACGGTACGGTCTAAAAATTTGAATACGAACGTAGCTTTTTTTCAGAACATTGGCATACTTTTAGGCATTTCTCAAATTGAGTTTTGATAACTTCAAATTGATTGCATTGATTGGTTTTGATTGGTAACGAATGCAAATTTGAATCTAAAATTTGTTTTATTCTTAGATCTGTGAATTTCCATATAAATATCGTATCTTTCATATAATTCAAATGTAGTTTTTATCTAACAGTTATATCGAAATAAAAAAATATTCGCATGCTGCGGTATTTAAACACACAAAATATTGGTTACGGTAAGTTCTTCCATTACCAATTGAGCTGTCAGATTACCTACGATATGTTGGTCGAAACTAAAACATAAGAAGGATATGTTACTAAACTATTGTGCCGAAAATTAACACTTGTCAATGCATATGTAACCCACCCGGCAAAAGTTCGTTTGCAATGAACTTTTATCAAAGACAAATTTCGTATTTTTCCCTAAGTGGCTATCAAAAATCAAAAGTTATTTCCTACCAGTGTTGCGCGTCAGTAATAATAAAAATTAGTCTGAAAGTGCCAAAAAAGTTATCCGAAAGTTTCCACCTAACAGTAAAAAAGTAGAAAATTTTTGTAAACGAATATTTGGAATTGTAAACGAATAATTTTTCGAAACATAAACGAACCTTCGTTTACGTAACCGTTACGTCCTCAAAACGTATCTTTTTCGAATCGTAATCGATATCGAATTCGATTGTTATCATCACGAACTATTCGTAAATATTTAAATTTTCGATATCGAAGTGGGATTTTCTGCCGTGTGGGAAATAGCAGAATTTTTGCGATAATGTTGGAGTTTCTTCTATATATATGGTATATACATACATGTCTGCATCATTTAGCATTAAATATCGTCGCAAATGCAACATAAAATACAATGCAAGTCTTATAATGAAAAACGCATCAACATTTTTAACTGTGCAGGCACTAGAGTTGGGTCGTTCCGGACATGTATAGTTCATGGAACTCTGTTCACTCCCGGACATAGTTCCAATCGTTCCTTCTGTACGATTTAAGCATGTCGAAAGAGTTCCGATTGAAATGAAATTTTTTCTAATGAGCAACATAAGCCGACATCTCTTTCGCACTTACCGCACACATATTACTGCTTAGACGAATTGTTTGAGTGATGGCAAGTAAAACGATAATGCTTGTGAGAGAGAATGAATAAAATAATAGACTTTATGATATATCGTCATTCTTGTTGTATGCATTGTTCTGTTTGTTTTTGCTTGTAACATAAGAAAGAGAACAATCATGAAATGATATTTAGAATGCTTTTGTTACATTTCCTCTAATACAGAGAACTGTCGGAACTGATAGTTCCGCGGACATGCTTATTATGTTATAAAATAGGCATGTCCGCGGAACTGTTTTGTTTTATAACATAACAAGCATGTCCGCGGAACTATTCGCAAAACTGTCCACTGAACTATTAGATAATTTTTATATATTTTCTTATGCTACAATTTTGTTACTTAATATTTGAACTATATGAATTTTTTTAGCAAATTTTTAAAGTTTCTTTTTTAAATAATTTATGAATACTTTCCTTTATTTTTTTAATTTTGATATGAAAACACTGAAAAAAACAAAAAATTGTGTTCACTTTGGTTTAAGGCTAGGCACAGCGTTGTGTTAAAATTATACTTAAAGTATTACAAATTTCCTCTACAGTTCAACAAACAACCAGCTCAAACAGATAATAAAGGAACTAGATAGTTCTGCGGACATGTTTCCATTTATTAGTTCCGCTCTATAAAAGAGACGTTCAACAAACAAACAGCTCAAGCAGATCAAATAAACAAAGGAACTAGATAGTTCCGCGGACATGTTTACATGAACTAGTTCCGCTCTCTAAAGGAAACGTTCCATGTCCGTTCCGTCTCCGGAACTGTTAAGCACAACCCTAGCAGGCACTGTAAAATAAACCCAAACAAGTATGCCCGGTAGCATAAGGTCAGAGCTTCTGATCCCGAAGCAAAGGTTTGGTGGTCCTTGAAATTTTGTGCTTTTTTTAAATTAAAAATATTTACAATCATACAGCCAGTTTTTGTTTTTTTTTTTAAGAACAATTGAAAATATATTATATAAATAAAGCCAAAATTATATAATCGATTAATCATTATTTTGGATAAACAATAAATTCTTTTTGGCATTAATCCTATGGAATAAATTGGCAGGTCTATGATTGCTTCCAGGTATGTTCGTATTGTCTTCGGTTTGATGCAAGTGAGGCAATTGATGCAATGGTGAGATGGTGGCACGTCCAACTTGCAGTCAAGTTGTACGCGGTTCGATGCGAGTACGGAAAGGGAAAATTGCATTATACCCGACACAGGTTTTTCGACGAATTTTTTTTTATTAATACTAATAAATAAAAATATAATTAACAACCAAATAAAACAGGAAGATCTGTCGTCTGTGCTATGAGTATCAAGCCTGGGATGACTTAAGTCATCAAATTAAAATAAAAAAATCCTCTTGATAACCAACTGTGTCACGAAAGTAAAAAAAAACTGTGATCTAATTCTGTACGTGAATATTGAACTTTTCAGTAACTGTCCATAAACAAATGGGACAATTGATATTTGACATAATATCACTATGTTGAATATACTAGTTGGCTTTACGAAAAAAGACAAATCTTCAACTACTACTGGTATGAAGGTTGCGTATGAGACTGCTTTTCAACGATTTGGTTGCACTGAAGGAAGAAATGTTAATAAGATTAATTCGCAATCTTCCTAAGACATTCCATTTTTGGGTAGAAGTTTCACTTCTACCGGCCACACACATATTTTTTAAAATAATTTTTATTTGAAAATTTTACTTAAAATTTAAACAGTTGTTTAAATCATTAACTCTTAGAGTTGATGATCTCTTAGAGCTTCTTAACTCAAATGGCTTCGATGTGCAGGGTTACACTGATGACATCGTGATCCTTATCAGAGGAAAATACGAGGATACCTTACCTCGTATCTCCTCCAGAGAGCACTCAACATAGTAGCTAAATGGTGCAGGGAAACAGGGCTCAACGTCAACCCTAAGAAACCAACATCAATGTCTTCACCAAGAAAAGAGTCAGGGAAAATCTAACTGAACCTACTCTTCTCGGTGAAACTATAAACTTCTTAAAAGAAGTCAAATATTTAGGTGTGACGCTTGATGATAAACTCACATAGAACCCACACCTAAACAACACCGTAAACAAAGCAAGGGCCTCATTATGGGTCAGCAGAAGCTTTGTAGTTAAAAACTTTGGCCTAAGTCCCAAACTAGTCATGTGGATGTATCTTCCATCACGAGACCTATCGTCTTATATGCCGCACCAGTATGATAGAGTAAAACGATCCAAAAAACAGCTCAAGCCAAGCTCAGCAAATTGCAACGACTAGCTTGTGTATGTATCACAAGAGCGATGCGTTCTGCTCCAACTGCTGCTTTGGAGATTTTGCTTGGAATACCACCATAACATCTTCTTGTTAAGAAAGAAGCTCTGCTCTTCACAGTCAGGCTCATTATTACCAACAATTTGATTATACCAAGTTATACCCACTCAGCGCTGTTAGACGAAATAACCAAGGATGAGAATCTAAGGTTATTACCCTGCGAACTCTGCATTCCAAAATTCAATTTCTTCAAAAACTTCCAAGTCTCCTTCCCAAACAGAACCACATGGGAAAAAGAGAGGCCACGGTTCACTAGTGACTTTCAAGCCTGATATACTGATAGCTCAAAGACAGATGAAAGGGTGGGAGCTGGAGTTTTTGGCTTAAGGCAGGGAAAATCTATAAATGCCAGCATGGGCACAGGTAATTCAGTCTTCCAAGCTGAAGTCCACGCCATTGAGATCTGCCTAAGAGAGTATGTAAACAGTCCCACTAGGAACAAAAACATTAACATTCTCTGATAGTAAAGCAGCTCTACTTGCACTTAGCGCATACAAAATCACGTCCAAACTCGTATGGGATTGCCTACAGCTACTTATCAAGGTATCTACCCATAACAGAGTACATCTCATTTGGGTACCAGGTCAAAGCGTCTATTTAGGTAACGATATCGCGGAGTACCTAGCCAGGAAAGGGGCTGCAAGCTCCTTCATAGGCCCAGAACCATTCTACGAGATACCATGGGACACTATGCACCATAATATTAAAATGTGGCTAAACAGAGAGGCACTTCATTACTGGAGGCAAACTGAAGGTAACAGACAGGCTAAAACATTGATGCCAACCACTTCGCTCCAAAGAACAAAACAATTTCTGACTCTAAGTGGAAGATCTATCAGACTAGTCACAGGTTTCCTAACTGGACATTGTAAGGTAAATAAACACTTATCAACCATGGGTATAGTCCAGGAAGATCTGTGTAGATTATGTAATGAAGATGAAGAAACATCCTGTGTCACTGTAACGGTCTAATTAGGACCCGTCTTGGTTACTTAGGTGCATTGTACCTAGAACCGCATCTAATAGCGGATAGTTCATCCAAGGACATCGCTCTGTTCCTAACGCACTTAACGATTAAGGATGAACTATAACTTATGGAGGTTTGTTACAATAGGCCCTTGAGGCCGCAGTAACTAGGCGACTTGCTCCCTCCTCACTTAACTAACTAACTAACTAACTAAATCATTAACATATATCTATGTTATCCATCAAATCAGTTAGCAACCTACTGAATAAAAGTGAAAGTTGCTCACATATAACAACGGATGTATGATAAGATATCTTTTTTTTTTTAAAGCTGCAAAATATTTATGACTTTTTTAGCTGTTACGTTCAAAGTCTTTTTAGGGTTAAAAAGAATTGGAAAAATCGTTACTTATAAAAATATTAATTACACGTATTTTCATAAGCTACATAAATGTTGACTGTTTATCGTATACTTCACCTAAGTTAATCGAATCAATTAATAGCTTCTTGTCACGCTTACAACATTTTGTATTGACCATTTTACAAATAATAAAATTAAAGTATTAGCATATAAACGTGTTGAAATAACGCAATACAAGAACAAGTTTCAATAAATTTTATAAGAAAACTAAAAGAAAAAAAAAAAAAAAATGAAATCGAAACCATGCTAAAGGGGAAAAATCATAAATTCGTGATTTTGGTGGGTGTTGCACCACATAATTTTTTAATATGTTATTATTTAAGCGGTATGTGATAAAACAAAAAGTCGGGCTTAAGTTAATGTGTACGAAATACATATGCATGACACGGAAGACAATTTATAGCATATTTATTGCTTTATAAAAATGTAACGTATAATAATACCCTAGTTATAAATACTGAAAGACAAAAATATTGCTTGTTTCAAAAAACTTTGTGGCGGTCATTCGTTATCATAACTTTAATAATCACTGCTCTTTTCTGATAAAATGCTGAAAAATTATGAATTTTTTAAAAATGTATGTTTTTTAGTGTATTAAATATCTCGAATTAAATTCTAAATGCCTTGACTACTTCCAAGGAAACTCGCAAATGGTCGTTTGAAATAGAAATGCCTTTCTTGCATTTGCTGTTATTCTATATCTTAGATTACACAGGTTGTTATTAAACGGCAATCAGCCGTTACCACACCTTTTAATTCAATTTATCGCTATTGTTTTTCTTGTATTTTTTATATTCAAATTTTATGTTATGTTTTTATATGGTCTATGTTATATAATTAAAAATAACAAATGGCTTCCGTTCTATATGTCAGTTGGTAAATGTTTGACCCATTTTCGGTTTCTTCATCTATGCATTTCCTTGTTTATCAAATACGAACAAAAAAGAAAACCAACAAACTTTAGCTTTATTGCTGGATTTTTATTTTATTTACCCGAAATTTGATCCCCTAATGATAGAGATAATCACGTGTTTTCGAACAGTTCATTTACCGCACTCTGTCTTTCTTAAACAGCATAGACACCCTCTTCTTTATGATGTTTGGAACAAATGTTCTTTTGTTCCACTGCTTCGTAGTGACCTTGTTCGATTTACTGAGATTACATATCGAAGATATATGGTTTGTGTATGCATACATTTAAATTGGGTTTAATTTGTCGAATTGGATTTTTTTTTTTATTTTTTCTTCTGGAGAGAGGGGTTAATTTTCGTTAACCCACTCTAATTGGATTTATAGATAATTATATTGCGCATTAAGAATTTAAAATATTATACATTTTTGTTTTTGGAAATGTTATCTCAGCACATTAATAATGTGAACGAATATGCTTTGAGTTGAATAAAAGATGATATTTATGATGATTGGTCAACATGTGACCCGAAATATTAATGGCTTCACTTAAAAAACGAAAAGAAATTTATTTAAAATATATGCAGTGGAGCATATTTTGAATAATAAAGCTTGGAAGCTTGAAAAGGCAATTACAAAGCAAGGCAATCAAAGTTGAAATGTAAAATAACAGAATATTATGATAATTTTTAGCATCTCGAATGTTAATAAGTGCAAAAATTTACAATTTCAAAGCAACTACTTTCAATTTTGTGCAACAAATACAACTCACTGTTTCTGGCTAGAAAAATAAAAAATATGTACATAAATTTGTAAAATTTAAGTAAAATAAAGTACTCTATAGAACAGATATCTTAAGAATTTTCTTAATGAATTCCAGAATATTAAGCTAGCTCTAAAATGCTTGCCGGGCTTAATGAGTGGGTCCCGCATACACTGTAAAAAAAACTTCTGGTCTAAATTTACTACCTTACCTAAATTTTTACGGTTAAAATTAATATATTTGTTCCATATAAAACTATTTTTCCAATTTAAAAGTTAAAATTTTAACCTTTTTTTTTTTTTTAGTTAAAATCAATTTGTGTTTTCCAATTTAAAGCTAAAGGATGAATTTTTCAATTTATAGGTTTACTTTTTCAACTATTTATATAGAATTCGTTCATCTTCGTTTAGTCGAGAAAAAATTATTTCAATTTAAAGGACAAATTTTTCAAAGGACTTTATTTCAATTACAAATGCAGTCAAATCCCATTAGATTGGAAGAATGCTTTTTTAGCGTGTACTTACTATTTTACTTTAATTATAATTGAAAATTTCAGCTTTTTTGGAAAGAATGTATACACTAACTTAAAATGCGAATCAAAATTTTTAACCGTGTACCAGGTGGTTAATTAATAAAACGCATTACCAACTCATTCTCAACCCTTTTACGCACAAATAACGTTCATAAGTTATGCTCTTCAATGAAGGCAATAAATTCTGGATTTGAACTTGCTGTATCTTAATCTTTATCGTGCCAGAATATTTTAATTGCATAAGCAAAAATACTTGTAATTAAATTTCTGAAACTTTACAGACATTCATTAGAGGTTACACATAAATTTTAAATAAGCTGGATGGACTGTATTCCTGTAGAAAATTCTATTGACAAAAATAGAAGATTTATTTATTTTTTCCACTTAACTAAAAAAAAAAAAAATACAAGAAACTATACCGTAGAATAAATCGCACTCTATCCACAAAACAGACCCAAATCAAAATTTACAAATTTTTACTTATTAATGTTAAACAATTCGTAGTGATTACCTCCATCAACTATCAAAATGTTTCGCTCATCTTCTTACGCTTTAATTAAAAAAAAAAACAAATCGTTTTGTCTCTTTGTTTTGTATGGAGTCCTTTGAAAAACAAAATGGTTTTTTGCTATTTGTGAAATTTTTAAAATTTTGAGTTGTGTGCCTTTTGTAGATAGGTTGCGTAATATTACTGGTATTCAGAGGTTATCTTGTTACGTTGTAAGAATGCTGCAAATTTCACTAATGTGCCCATTTCTATTTCTGCACCCATGACTTTGTCAAAACTAAGCTTTTTATTTCTTTTTTTTCTGCACTTTTTTCTCCAAAAATGCACTTTAGTGATCTTAAAGCCCGTATGATACTTCGTATGATACTTAAAGCTACATTGATATCAAAATCAGCGGTTCATCGCGAATTTCTTTATGCTCACGTTTCTCAGTTGCTTTTAGGTTAAAACTGTTACAGGTTTTTTTTTGCAATTTTAAGACTTCTTTCACATTTTATAGTTTTTATTACACTTTTTATATAATATTTTCACTCAAATTAGCACAAATTTAATACCCGCGACCGCACTGTTTGCAACTTGGAAACATAAAATATTTTCTTCATTTGCAATTTCTACGAAATTCGTCGTTTTGACATTAATGTTGCTTCTCATTATCCACTCTTCGTTGACGCGTGAGAGCACTTAGTATCATGGGCCTACCTTATCATTGTATCATGGCCCCAAGGTTGATTTATAAGGTTGTCGCAAGGGAGAGAGCGAGTACCCATAATTATCAAATCGAAGTTGACAGCTCATAGAAAATCTGCAAGTGCTCTCTGTTATCATCTGTTTTTCTTTTGTAGTCATTCGCAAAATTGTCTAGTTTTGACAATTATGGGTACTGGGAAGAGAGTGCGATCAGCCCTGCGACAACCTTATAAATCAACCTTGGTCCGTCCTACAAATGTTTCTCCAATTCGTTCTATATGCGTACTCACTCACACCAATTGAATCCATGCATTCGTGCTATTTGAACTGCTCTAGTTTTAATTTTCAATAACAAAAGTAAAAAAAAAAAAAAATGAAGTATCATACGATACGGGCATAAGTGAAGATTAATAAATGAAAACCACTTTTTTTTTCTTTCCTTCCTTTGACGTGAAATTTTTAAAGCTACAAATTGAAAACAACAAATAATTCTACACAACAACAAGGCTCTCAACAAGGAATGCCTAGATGTGGCAGGCGTACAGTTTATTTCTGTACTGTGGAAACTAAGAACACTTTAGCAATAACAAGAAAATATGTGAAAATCACTTTTATTTTAAAGTCATAAAATTTTTCGAGTATCTTCATTATTTCTTATATTCATTCGTACATTTTTTTTAATCAATTTGTAATAATTAAGTTAGTAAAAAAAATTTTTCTGTGGTTTTTTTTTTTTTAATTTGCCCATTGATAACATCAAATGTCATTCATAACTGTCAATAATTTCTAAGAACTTCAAGTGTTTGCTTAACTTATATTAGTTGGGCTTAAAAACTAATTAAATATTTGCAACAAAATGTCAGCTTGTATTGATTGCCAGTCAAGTTATTGCAAATGCTATCAGTTTTTTTTTTTTTTTTTGTAATCAGTCAAAATGTCTAACAAAGTATATTTTGTTATGATTTACTTTGTTATGATAAAAAAAAATCTATTTTTATTAAAATGATTTGATTAACATGATATTTTACGCCGTCATATCTTCTTCTAGAGATAGAAAGTTGCCTTGTGAACCAGAAGTAAGTTTTTTTTATTTTACGTATATTTATGAATTTCATTTAATTCACGAGTATTCATTTAAATATTTTTTTGATACTATTTTAAGATTTATGTTCATGCATTTGCCGAGTCTGCTAGTACTATATGTATATAATAATAATTTTATATATTATATGTACAATAAAATATGTCAGCGGTAATACTGCATGCGATTTCCCTTAATGACTCTAGAATCATAAGGAATGACTCTAGAATCATTGGAATCATTGAGCGGCATTCTTATGAGCGATGAGTGAAAGCGGCGGCACTCGTAGCTCATCGCTGTCATGACGATGCTTCGCGTGGAAGTGGTGGTTGTTGTACGCAACCGCACGCACTCGCATTCGGGTTTTGATGGATGATTTATAGTCATTCGTTCGAATCATAGACTCGTTGCAGTTCTCTGGTGTTTATCATAATTTTATGAAAACCTCTAACTTTTCATTTTGATGTTTGTAAAGGAATTTGTTTTGTTGTTTTTGTGTTAGCTTGTGGTTAAAATGCTAAATTCCATTCATGTTATACTATGCAATAATGGATCGAAGATTTATTTTTCTTTCCTGAAAATAATTTGCACAATATAATAATTTGCAAATTATTAAAAAATCTAATCAAAACCAGTTCATATCTTTTTCACAACAACTGATATTTGACAGTTAGACGGAAATATCTTTTTAGTCAATGAATAAAATATATTTTTTTTTAATTCAATGAATAAATAGTCTAAAGATTAAAATTTTGATTGATGGGTACCACTTTTATGGCATTATCAAAAATGCTACGTTTTGCAAATGGATAATATTTTTAGTATAAATAGAGCTCAAATTTTACGCATTTTAAAATAATAAAAATACGTTACTACAATGAAATTTAACAAGTACTTTGCTTTCTTGGCCATTTTGGTGCTTTGTCTTTTAGGCCAGCAAGCCACTGAAGCACATCACCATCACTTCGGTAAAATTGGACGCAAAATTGTAAGTTAGACATATCTCGAACTTATTATAAGAGACACTTAAACTTTTTAAAATCCATTTGAACAGGAACATACTGTCAAGAAAGCCGCAAAGGTAGTCGGTCATATTAAAACCGCCAAAAAAGTGATTGAAGTAGGTGGCATCGTTGCTGGAGCTGTTGCTGCTGCTTAAAAATGTTATTATTTAGTTTTGCATCCTAAATTTTATTGCTTAAAAAACAACAACGAAATAAATTTTGCTTAAAAGAAAAATTCTAAAAATTGTATCTATTCCTTATTTTTGTAGTGAAACTTGGCTATGGCTCATGTGTAAGTTTCGTAAATGTACAAAAAGGTAAATAAAAGCGCTATAAGTATGGCTACGTTTACACTATGAAGATCAAATTTGTAATGAAGGCTAAGTAGTGTCTGGTAAAGGTCAAATAATGGCTGTGAAACGTAAATTTATACAAACGTGTGCATTATACATGTAAATTTATGTAGAATACAAACAAGGAGCTGTTCATAAATAACGTAACATGTTTTTGGCCAATTTTTGACCACCGCCCCCCTCGGCCCCCCTTATGTCATTCTTCGACACAATTTGCTTACACCACCTGCCTCCCCCCTACTCCCAATGTAACGTCACACTTTTACTTGTTTGAATTTTTTGGTTATTTTTTATAAATTAGCAGTTTGTTATGAAAAAAGCAAAGAGCACGTTATATTTTATAAGTTTTATTATAATGGACAGAGCTGGGTTGTAATGATTCCTTTTGGAATTAATTCCACCTCAATTCCAATTCCTTGGAATTAGGAATTGGTAATTGAACATCCTCAATTCGTCAGGAATGGAATTGGAAAAAATTCGTCAATTCCATTCCAGGAATTGGTAATTGGCAATTGAACATCTCAATTCCTCAGGAATGGAATTGGAAAAAATCATCGAAAAACGCCTATCCTAACAAAAATGATCTAGTTGGATTAATTTTTTTTTGAGTTTGAATCTTCAAGCTACGGTTCAAACTGAGTGTGTAACGCCTATTTATACAAAAGTGGGCAAACTATATTTGAATCGATATAATTTTGAGTTTGTGCGTGCTATTAACATGGGGAATTTTGTATTTAAAATGTTTGGATACAGATTATACTCCAAACTTACTCCAAGTAACAATTCCACCTCAATATTTCAAGTTATTTCAGTTTAATTTGAAAAGGCCTTGTATTAAAGTATTATTATTCAGACTTTACTTTAAAGAGCCTTTAAAATATCTCGAAAATTCCTTTTCCTTATTCCATTTCCTATAATTGTTTATATAAGGCTTTACTCAATGATACATTCAAGGAAGTATTCAAGAGTATTTTTACTCAAGTATAATTCTTTATAATAAACCTCTATTCAAGGATACATGCTTAAGAAGCTTTTTATTCAAGTACAATTCGTTAAACAAAACTTTATTCAATGATAAACTTTTTTGGAAATACTCAAGAAGATTTTTAATCAAGTATAATTCCGTATATAAGGCTTTTACAAAGTTTTACTCAAAGAATTTCAAAGAAAATAGTGATTCAGTTTCAGCGTTATTCACGCAAGTTTTTGAATAGTTGAGTGAATAGTGTGTGCAACTGCCGATAGAAGGCTCAGAGTTCAATCCACTCAGGGTGACCATGGTAAATTTATCTACAAAAATGTAAAAAATGGTGAAAATTTATATTTTAAAATAAAATTGAATGTACTTACCTTATGTACATAATAGTAATAATTATAAATAAAATCAGATTTTTTTCTCAGTTCCCAAGTTCCTGAATAAGCCTTATGCAAAACTTTATTAATGTCCTTTTATATAGCATACATAAGACTATATATAAGTTTTTGAATAAAGAAATTAAAACTAAAACTTGTTTCAATAATTATTCTAGGAAGTTTAAATTTCTCCTACCTTCCAAAATTACCAATATAAGCTATTACTCAAGGCCTATTTAAGTGAAATTGTTATCTGGTACCACCACTTAAAGAAAAGAAGATGGACTGCTATGGCTGTATTACGACTAGTGTTCGACCGAATATTCGGTTTCGGTTTGATCTAGTTTCAGTCCATTTCGTCAGTTACGGCTATTCTTAAAACTTAAAAATGGAAACGGCTATTCTTAAAACTTATGGAAAATCTCAGATTTTGTATGACATACGACAAAAATTATTGAAAAAATTTAATTAATTTTTATATTATATGAAATTTTTTATAAGATAAAAAAGCTAACTTTTAGTAAAACTTTTTTAATGTTTATAATATATGCTTTATTGACAAACATGAGCGTAGCCAAGATTTTGTTCTCTGTGGGGGAGAAAGGGGGACGCGAATTATATTTTTCTCGTAAGCCTGATGAATGTGTCAGCCGTAAGCTTGTAATAAAAAATAAATTAAGCTTTAATAAACATTAATAAATTCTATGCATTTTAATCATATGAAAATATAATCAGGGGGGCAAAATGCTCTACCCTCGCTACGCCCATGTTGATGTCAACTTTAAAGATTATCTGACTCGAAAACAGTTAACTTTAAGGAGCTAAGGGAAAAAGTATTTAGAAACATTTAAATAACAACTGCAAATTGTTTAGAATTTTTAGAGACATTTTTGAATTTTCAACCTATTTCGAGTAAAAAACCATATCTTCCTTTGATTTCCTTTTGTCTCCCTTTATTTAAGTTTGTAAATCAATAAATATCCGTTTAATGGATTTAGTAGTACATTTTTGTAATATTTGATTTTTCTTTAAAGCTGTATACTTCTTTTGTACTCATTTCAAATTTTGAATTCAGTTCGAGTACCTCTTTTTGCTTACAAAAGGTGTGGGTCATATAAGGTAAGTATGGTATCATTGTATTGGTATTATGGGTGTGGTATGGTAAGATATGATATGGATATGGTTTGATGAATATGGATGATGGGTATGATATGATGGGTGAGGTATTATGGGCGGGTTATGATGAGTGTGTTATGCTGAATATGGTATGATTGCTATGATGATGGGTAAGGCATGATGGGTGGGCCATGATGAATGGGGTATGATAGATGTGTTATGATGAGTATGTTATGATTGGTATGGTATAATAACGGGTGTGGTATAATAGTGTTGTATAATGGCTATGGTATGACGGTTATGATATGGGTGTGATATGATGGATAAGGTATTACAAGTATGTTATGACGAGTATGTTATGATTGGTATGGCATTACGATATAGATACCGGAACGTGAGTGACTATGGCTTTTTTATGATTTAGTTTTATGATTTAGTAAAAAAATAATTAAATAATTGCTTAGATTTGTTTGTAAAAAAAAAAGATAATGTTGCATTTAGAATTCATTGTGTGTGATATAGATATATATAAAAATTTTAAGCTATAATGCTTTTTTGAAAACGAGCACTGCAAGTAATGATGAGGCATTATTCATTATTAAAAAAGACGTTCTTGAAACATATAGTTAGAAAAAATATTTCTTGCTTATAGAAAAACTATTAGTCGGTATTGTTACCTTAAGAACTGGTTTCCGTTTGACTTTAAGTATTCTGTTCATATCACTCTATCCTATACATGGAGAGTTCTATGACAGATCAGCCCGCGACCGGCGAACATGTCCCCGAAAAACACATGTGTGTTTTTTTTTAATTTTTTTACTCCAACTAGTTCCGTGTAATTTAAAAAAAAAAGTGTTACAAAATTCTTTGACTTACTGTTAAATCTTGAAGGTTAGATTAAAAAAACTGACATTGAAATTCGAACCATATCGGATACATATCCCACCGGTCGAGGCTGATCTGGCATGAATATTTCTGACATTGTGGTTTGAGTTTTTTTATTTATGTGATAATTAATATTTGCATTTTTTTTAATATTGTTTTAATTAAGAAAAATTATGTGTATCTCGAAAATGTTCGCCATTTTCTCTTGGCATTTTCATCGCGAGTATTATTTTCTAATATTGCTTCTTGGTTAATTAACTCTCACACCTTCTTTAAAATATTCCCAAAGGAAACAGTCAAGAGCGAATAAATCCGATGATTGAAATTGAAAAAGGCTCTGTGCGATATAATACTTTCGTTAAAGATGTTCAGTAAAGGAGCCATTGTGGTCACCGCATTATATGCTCTGACTTCATCCTATTGGAACCATAATTCTAGATAGTTTTCCGCAACTGGACTCAAAAAATTTTCCCCCATAGTTGGAATAATTTATGTCTGTTATACACTTATTAAAGAACTAAGTTACTTTAAGTTCAAACAGGATAATAAAATAATCCTTCTTGTACTAATTTGGAAGAGCATTAAGCTACTGTAATTCTGTGGAAATCCACAAAATATATTCATTTACTACATCTACAAATTTTACAATAAAATTTTCCACTACATAAATTAGTGCAACTCGACCAAGAAATCAGCCAACGAATTCCACACAAAAGCCAATTAAAAACAGCAAATTGTTAATTAAATATACCAAAGTTTATTGCAACAACAGCAATAATTGAAGAGAACGAAATATTTCAAATCCTTGCCAACGGAATGCAACAGCAGCTACAACAAAGTTTCATAAATCACAACACGTTCGTTCTCATCCTGAAGCTACAAAGTTTATTTGGAATTCCAACGTGAACTGAGCATCCGTCAGAACGCTTAAACTCACACTCTAATATATAATAAAAAAAGCTGGTTCAGCTTAATTAAAAGCTTAAGGATAAAATATTTTAAAGCAAAACTGCAAGCATATTTTAAGAACACCGCTGAAAAAAAAAAACAATTTTATGAATAAAGAATTGTTTGAAGCTATAATAACAACAGATTTAAAATATTTATTTTTAAGAAATTTTATTTTATATTTTTATTCATTAAATACTTAGATGCACAACAAAAAACATAATAATTTTAAGCAAAAGCTCCAGCAATTATGCGGCCCACTTTAATCACCTTCCTGGCGGTTTTAACATCCTTGACTATCCTCTTGACTTTATGGGCATCATGTTTCTGTTCAAATAAATCCATTGAATACATCTAATCTTTGAGTATAGAAAATTTCTTAACTTACAATATTGTGTTCCTTTTTATGATGAGCTTCATGATGACCATGAGCTTCAACTGCTTGCTGGCCCAAAATGCACAGAACCAATATGGCAAAGAAAACGAAATACTTGTTGAAATTCATAGTAAAATGTTTTGTTTGTTTTAATGCGCTATTAACACCTTTGTGCGCTGAACAGTAAGTATATCTTTCAATTTTTGCATTATTTATAGCAAAATAGTTTTGGTTTTCATATTGTTATTTTTGATAAAATAATTTAAAGTGGTTCCAGTCCATCAAAATTTCAATTAGAAGTTGTTTACAAGTTTATATTTTTTGTCAGATAAAATTTAACATTGAATGTAATCTAAATCTTATTATTCATTGATATAAAATCAAATTTAAAAAACAAAGAAGATATTTTATGTTTATAAAAAATAAACACTAATTGGTATAGAAACGATAAGAATTAGCTTTGAGTTCACTCTTAGAACTTTATTCTGTATTTTTTTTATATGGAAAACATCATAATAAACTTACTGTGTATATCACTGGCTGATTAAATCGGCTTAACCTGCTATTATAGTTTGTAAACTGAAAAAAAAAATTTTTTTTTCTTACTTGAAGTTTCCATACACAATACACAAAATCAAAACATTTGTATCTCAAAATGCAGCAATATTGGCATTAATCATCGTTATTACATAAAAAAGAGATTAGAGAAAAATGTGAGATATTTAAATCACTTGTTTTTTTTTTTTAAGCAGAATCTCTTCAAAGTTGAGATATTTTTATAATAACACAGTGAACTTATATAGCTTTTATTTTATCAAAACAATCCAATCTAAAAATTTGCCAAAAATGGATGACAACCATGCCAACCTTGTATATAAAGTGACCTTATCAAAACGATATATTCTATCAAACTTCGACAAAAATTTTAAATATTTTGCACTCGAAGTTTGATTTTAAATCCAGTCACTCTGTTTGAAATGTTCGAAATGGTCAAAATCGGATGGAAACTACGTATAGATCTCACACAAAGAAAGTGACATTATAAAAATAGAATTACCTTCATAAATTCTATCAAAATTGAGCTAGATACTGACATAATATTTTGTACATGATCATTTGTCTATGACAGAAAATAGATAACTTTTAGAATAGGTAAAGTCAAATAAAAACCATGCTCAACTTCCACACAAGGTTAAGTTATTTAAATGGTTACAAATTTTAGTTTAAAATTTGTCAATTAAGACAATTTAAGCTAAAAACTAATTTTTGGCGAAAATTTCAAAGATATAAAACGTTCTTTAAACAAAGTTTTTACAAAAAACTTTAAGAAAAAAGCTCGATAAATAGGTAATTTTATAATTCTAAAAAAAAACCAATTAAAAAAAAAACGAAATGGCCATCTCAGCCCTTGAAAGGACTTTGACCGATCTCTTGACTCTTATGATCTCAATTGTGTTGTGTGTGATGTGAAATGTTTGCACACAAATGATCGAGAACTGGACCTACATGTTTTACGCCGTCTCCGAACGGCTTATGTTCTCAAGAAGCTTTTCTATGGCAGTTTTTACTCTCTGAGGTTTGCCATTGTCTGCAGAGAGGTGACTGCCGAACAGAAAAATTAATTCAATTGAAAAAATTTTCTGTCAGATGGAGGATTCGAACCTGGGTTCTCTGGCGTAAGAGTCACACACTCTACCCACTACGCCACAGCCGCCACATAAAAAACCATTTCCTGGTGGAAATATAAGGTTTACAGAAATCTGCTATAGTCTAAGCTGCTCATTTCTGAGCACAACCTATTTTGATTAATTAATAAGGGGATTCGGTGGTTTTTTAGACAAGGCGATCCCCTGTCGTTGTCTTTGCGTTCTCTTCAACATCATCATGGATGGGATCGTACGAAAGGCCGGTGTGCATCGTAATGGCACCATTTTCTACAAAGGTGTCCAGCTCCTTGCGTACGCTGATGATATTGATATTGTCGGCAGAACCAAGAGAGATGTTACTGCTGCTTTCACCGCTATCGAAAAGCAATCAGCTAAAGTGGGTTTGACGATAAATGAGGGTAAAACAAAGTATATGCAGTCTAGAAACAAGGGAGCGTGGCGTCTAGACTCCCACGTTTCATCCGGTAGCTATAACTTTGAAGTAGTCAAGGAGTTCGTATACCTTAGCACCGCCATTAATACCAACAACGAAATCAGCCTGGAGATAAAGCGAAGAACAATAATTGCTAATAGGTGCTACTACGGGCTCAGTAAGCAACTAAGTTCCAGAGCCCTCTCTCGATCGACAAAACTAACACTCTACAAGACGCTCGTTCTACCTGTGCTACTTTATGGCGGTGAGGCATGGGTAGTTTCGCAAACTGACGCAGCTGCTCTGGAGGTGTTCGAGAGAAAAGTTCTTCGCAAAATCTTCGGTCCTGTTCGAGTCGGCGATGATTATCGCATCCGAATAAACCACGAGCTGCATGAGCTCTACGAAGACATTGACGTAGTTTGGCGCATAACTGTGCAGCGACTATGCTGGCTGGGTCATGTCTATAGTATGGACGACGAAGCTCCAGCGAAAAAGGTGCTCGAGGCAAGGGTCGTTGGTCAACGACGACGAGGGAGACCATGCTTCCGATGGATGGACCAGGCCGAGGAAGCCCTAATCGCACTTGGTGTATACGATTGGAGAAGGCGCGCGCAAAGCAATGGCGCCTGGCGTGAGCTGAGTATGAGGTCGGCCAAAAGCCGAACACGGGTTGTTATGGCCACCTGTGTAAGTGTAAGTAAGTAAGTAACTAAGTAAGTAAGTAATAGGGGGTTTTGGATTATCCTTCATGTAGGATCAACTTGACCTGTTAAGAATTCACCTATTTTGAGAAATGTTGTTATTCAAAAGAGAAAAATTAATTAAAAATTGGAAATAATAAAATAACTGAAATCGGCAACGTTATTGGTTGGTTGGTTGATTGGTTTGAGTGGTAGTGCTGCTACAAACAGTATCCATTCAGCTCTATTGAGCCGTTTTGGTGTGCCACAACATCCTGTGAGTTGACTTGTGTAGTGTAGGAAGTTTAAGGTTAATTTGTGTAACCATCCAGCTCTGTTTGGGATATAAGGAGGCCGTTGATTTTTAGAGTTGAAACGAAGAAGGGTTTGCCCAGTGTGCTTAATACGAGGGGTGCCTTTTATATTTCGGGATTAGAGAACAAAAACAAATATTAATCATCGAAAATCACTTTATTGTTTTTCAAAATATTCTCCATTAAGATCTATACACTTTTGCATGCGTTTGAACCAATTGTCGAAGCACTTTTGCCACTCTGATTGAGGTATCTCCAAAACATGCATTCTGAATGCCGCAACCGCTTCTTCGGGCGTCGAAAATCGTTGTCCACGCAGTTTATTCTTCACGGTTTGGAATAAAAAGAAGTCATTCGGTGCCAAGTCAGGACTATACGGCGGATGACCCATCAAATCGATGTTTTGGGTGCTCAAAAATGCAGTTGTTTGAGCCGATGTGTGAGAGCTCGCATTGTCGTGGTAAAGAGTGATCCGTCTTCGGCGGTTGGTTTTCCTGATTTCTTGGAAGACAACTGGCAAACAAATGGTGGTGTACCACTCAGAGTTGACTGTTCTGCGTTGTTCTAGTGGTACGGTTGCGACATGTCCATATTTTCCGAAAAAACAGGCGACCATTTGCTTGGAAGTGCTTCGTGCGCGAACAACTTTTGTTGGATTTGGCTCATCTTGAAACACCCATACTTTCGGGCTCATACGCGTAAATCCACGATTCATCACCTGTCACGATGTCATAGACGTGTTTCGAAGCACCGCGATCGTATTTTTTGAGCATTTCCTTCGACCAATCGACACGAGCCTTTTTTTGAGCGATTGACAAATTGTGTGGGATCCAACGCGAACAAATTTTTTTGACAGTCAAATGTTTATGCAATATTGAATGTATGCTGGTCCCACTTATGCCTAAGGTTGCCTCAATCTCACGATATGTAACATGACGATCTTGCAATATCAGTTCGCGCACAGCATCAATGGTTTTCGGAACAACAGCTGATATCGGACGACCTTCACGAAATTCGTCTTGGAGTGAACTACGACCACGATTGAATTCACCATACCATCGATAAACACTGGTCCTTGATGGAGCTTCATGGCCAAAAATTGAATTAAGTTCATCCATGCACTGTTGCTGTGTTAATTCACGTCGAAAGTTGTAAAAAATAATCGCACGAAAATGTTCACGATTTAATTCCATTTTTAGACCGAGATGAATCTTTTAAGTTACTATAAACAACACAAATAGCGCTCGTATGTCAAAACGTTCTGAGTACGTATAAGACAACAAATGTCAAACTTTGCGATAGAGCTTTCAGTTGGCAGATTGCAACACCAGGGTTGCCAAATCCCGAAATATAAAAGGCACCCTACGTATACATCTTGCCAATCTTAGGCAAGCACATAGAAAATAGGGCAATGTTTCCCTTTCGTGAGCGCAGTCGTTGCAACTGCGACAATGGGGGTTAAAGGGCATTGCGATTCTTTCTGGACGCACGGCAATGCAACAATACCCCGTGCTGATTGGCGTGGCTCTTGCTATATCACTTCGGGATCTTGTTAGAAGTTCGCGAGTTTTTCCTTGATTGTACTCGTATGAGTGCCACATTTTTCTTTCTGTTGAACAGGTTGTCAAACTACTCCATCTGCGATTAGCTTTATCAAGGTAGTGCGAGAGCATCCCTACTATCACTGCGTTCAGTGGAACTGAGACTGGTTCCGCCCGTCATTACATCCGCCTTTTCATTCTGCCTAAAAGTTCTGCCTAAAAGACACTGCCTGAGTCCGGAAGGTGAAAGAAGTTGGAAACATCCAGGTTTTCTGAGTATATACCCGCTCCAACTTCACAACTCATATTGAAATCATCGGTGTAGAAGGTGACATTATAAACAGCATCCAGACCCCCAAATCCGGATCTACGCTATGTCGTTCTAGTCGGGTACTTGCTAGTAAATGTTTAAGTAAAGTCAAGGTTTGAGATTTCATAGTTCGTGTTGCTTTTTGCCAAGTCTGAAGGTAGTAAACCGTGTCCATAAAGTTTGTAACTCCAGCTTTTAGACATCAAGTCTGATTGCACTATTGGATGCAGTTAGTTTAATGTGAAAGACGATGGGTAGTAAGTGAGTCAAAACGTTCAATGCATTCGTTTTGCATGATCGGATTCCCCCCGTAATGCTTATACAGGCAGAATGCTGAACCCTGGATAATTTTGCTGATATTGTATGCCTTAGTCAGCGCAGCCACCACACCACTGCTCCATATGGCTACACTACTGCGGTGTAAAGCCATTAAAGTATTTTTGACTTAAGATTCCATATTTTGCCAAATGTTTTTTATAGGCGTAGAAGTCCTTTTTTACAAGCCTTATTAATCCCATGCTAAATGTTTGTTTTCCAGCTGATCATTTAATCGTTTAAGGTTGAAGTGCTGTAACTTGGTTTTTATTGTGAAGAGCATCAGTTTTGCTAGGATGTACTCCTAAGTCGCACCCGGTAACCCAGTGACTGAGTTTGTCCACAGCTCCCTCCATGATTTCGCTGATAGCAGAGAGAAACAGACCAGATACCATTACAACCACATAATCCGCATATGCTATCACTTTGACCCCATTGTTGTTAAGTAGATTAAGCACTCCGTTCATAGCCATGAGCCAGAGACCTCCTTGAAGTGTGCACCTATGAACGAATCTAGTAAGTTGGCTGTTTCCGAGGTCCGCTTGAATAATTCTTGAGCTAAGCATTGATACAACTCAGTTCCTTACATGTGGTTCCACACATATTATATATAATGTAATAACCTCATGCAGAGTCGTTTCCGTTGATCTCCCCTTAAGGTAGGCGTGTTGGACTGTGGAAATGGAGGTTCTGCTGAGAGTATCTCTTAGATATAAATCTAGAATTCTTTGTAGTATTTTTAGAACGAACGATGAGAGACTAATTGATCTGAAGTCCTTAGCGGATTCATGACCCCTTCTACCAACTTTCGGGATAAAGATTACCTTGACTTTTCTCCAGCTGCTTGTAGCACAATTAAGTCGTATACAGTTTTTGAATATTTTTATGAGCAGGAGCGAAACAAGCTCCTGCATTTTGTTCAGCATTGCCGGTATTATGCCATCCGAACCTGGGGGCTTGTAGAGTGAAAAGCTGTTTATCGACCACAAGATCTTATCCCTTGTGATAATGTGATCTATGAAGCTCCTCGGGAGACTTACCAATTCTCCCTACGTGAGGATTTATCACGACGAGTATCTGAACAGCCAGGAAAGTGTGTATTAAGTAGGTGTTTCAATGACTCCTTCGTAGATTCCGTCCACGTGCCATCCTCCCATAAGTCAAAAGTAATTACACGATATTTAAAAAAGATTTTAATACTACTTTAAATGTAAAGGAATTCTGTGAGGTTTCTGTTAATTTTTCGTTTATTTGTTGTCATATCTTGTTTTCTTAAAACTTAAAGCAAGCAAACGTAAGCGACTGAAGCCAACAAATTAATCAGAGAGAGCGAGATGCACAAAATAAGTAATAAGTAAGTAATTTGAGAAAAATGCGAAAAGAACAAAAGGGAACACGAAGAAAATTGACGGTACAGATACATCGAGACCGTCAACTTTTTCTCCCCTTCGTCGCTTCCGATTTGCGGCGAATTGCCAACAAACTCTGAAAATTGAATTCAATTCTTGACCAATGTGAAAGGGGTCAAATTAGTTGGAACGGAGCGGCATGCGACGTTGAGATCTACAGAAGTTTGATTTCTTCGCTACGTTCCGTTTATTGACATTTGCTGTAATTTTATTTATTCTGTGGTTGTTTTGTTTATTGGATTTTTGATAAAATTTGATGGAATTGATGCTTAACAATAATGAGATAAGAATATTTAATGTAATTTGTTGTGAAATAAGAAAATTTAAAAAAAAAAATCACAAATTTTTCTTCCGTTGCTATTATAATCGCTACACCGTTTGTCACCGTTTTGCCAAGCTACAATGACACTAGACTTCGAACCGATCCGTCTATTATAATCAGGGCTGTTGTCTGTAAAAAAACAAGTACCTGTTTATTTCCACATTTTTATTTATTTTTTTTTTTTTGCAAAAATTGCAACAATTTAAATTAATTATTTTATTAAATACCTTCAAAAGGTGATGCCGCGCAGTAGAGGGTTAAAATATCCATAGTTAATATGGTTTTTGTTTTACAAAAAAGGTGATTGAGAAAAATACATTTCGGGAAAAAGTAATAACAACAACTTCTTTGTCGTTCTTCAATTCAAATAATTTCAATTTCATTTTTCTACTACTTTATTCAATTTTGTGGCAAACATGAATGATGAACTTTTAAATAAAAACAAAACTCTTTTTAAGAATATTGGCATATTTTTTTGCCCCTATAAATTGCGACTTCAAAAAAATCTTCCAATAACGCAGGCGTCACACAACGGGTTCTTTTACAAACAGTTCTTCTTTTAATACTTTATAATAGAATAATATTTACTGTGCTATAAACGTAACGTATCGCAACATTAACATTACGGCGTGTTCTTTATACTTAACCTTAAGCTTAAACATCGCAAATGTTGCCGAACATCATAAAAACTGTCAAATCTCACTTTTGACGAGCGTTTGACAATCTAAACAATGGCAACAACAAAAAGAAGATTGATTTTATGATTCTTTTATTCAACATTTTATGCGTGTACATTTCCTTTTCTTGACACTAAACTACTTTTTGTAAAGAAACAGTAATGCGATGTACGTTAGAAAAAAAAAAAAAAAAATAAAAACAGGGACTGCGAGGCAACAAACAAGTAAAAAAAAATAAATATAAAAAAGCAAATGCGCAATAAAACTGCGAATTATTATCCTAAAAGACGATTCTAATTCATTGACAAACGCATACAATCTGCGGATAATGAATTGAACGCCACCTCTGAGGTTACCGGGGTTTGTTTTTATTATATCTTCCAAATTTTATTGGTACTTTTTACGATTTTTGCATTTGCAAATTTACACGATGCCCTATGAACCACAAATAATGTTCTATACTATAGAGTCTAGAGTAAATGTTAGTGTTGGGAATTTTATTTTTTAATGTTTTCGGTTTACTACTATTTTATGACTTCATAGTTTATTTTTATTTTTTTTTTTCTTTATACGGGAGCAAAAGGAAAAAGGTTACTGTTACATTTTTAGTTGATTCGCTTGTAATCGCTGAGAGTAACTTGGTGGGAAAGATTTTATGCAAAGTGTGATTAAATGTTATTAAATTTCCTGAAGAGTGGGACGGGGCGAGGAGGGGAGCTGTATAAAGATTAGCAAAAATCATGCCTGGTTAAGTGAAATAAACAATATTTTATCTAACTTAAGAACATTGTGTGGTATACTTTTAGAGCCACTGAGGGACTGAGGGTTGTGCATTTTTTAAGGCCACAAGATTATGGCATACAACTTTTCGGAGTTTGTTTGTTATACTTCAAAGCATTAAGTGAAAACAGTTAGAATGTAGAAGGTATTTTAATTTTTGTTAAAAACCACTTCAATTTCTTTCAATGCATTGTATGAATAAATTCAAATTAATTATAGCTCTTCTTAATACATGCAATAACAATAGAGTTCAGCTACTACAGCTATATCGCACTTCCTCAGCATTAACCCATCTAAAGCCACTACCCAGTAATCATTGAAAATATCAATGTTATGGATAACCGTGACCACAAACAAGTTAATGTGGGAAAAATTTACCCACCAATAAATGGGTTGGGCTCAGGGACAACACAAGACGTAACAACTAACCATGCGTATATATAGATCTAATTACACAACTAATTTTAATCTACTTTTGAGTTGACCTTTTGACAAATTAACATCAAAAACGCTACAATTGTTAACAAAGGAACTCATGCGACTTAAAGGAGCAGTAGCCATATAATTTGTTCTACTAAATGGCAAATAAATTAAGTTGTTAGCGTTTCTACTGCTTCTACGGTTAGTGTTAAAATTTATGTGAGAAAGAAGTTATGGAGAATCGAATACACCAGTTATGAGCTGGTGTAAATATACGATATCTGCCGACTTCCTTCGATCACCTAAAGACTGCATTTTTAATAGTTTTAAACGATCCTCATAAGGAGGAAGGTCTAATATGTCAGTTCCACTTAAGCCCCTTAGAGCAAACTGAACAAAACGTTTTTGGATTCTTTCTATTCGATCAACATGCACATTGTAACTTGGGGACCAAACTGGACTTGCATACTCTAAGTGAGGACGCACGATTGCATAATACAACGTTGTAGTTGTAATCATGCTATTAAATTCTTTGGCCCAGCGTTTTACAAAACCAAGCATTGAAGATGCTTTTTTACAAATATTATCAATATGAATGTTAAACGACAGCTTAGAATCCATGCATATACCTTGGTCTTTGACGGTGTCTACACGACTCAAGGCAGTATCTTTAATCTTATAATCAAATATAAAATTATTCCTTTTTCGCGAAAAGGTCATAGTTTGGCATTTATCTGAATTTAAAAACATATTATTTTTAGAACACCAAACTTCAAAGGATTGTAGATCAGACTGGAGTAGATCTGAATTATCTCTAGAATTAATCATTCTGTATATTTTCTTATCATCGGCATAAATAAGCAGATGAGAGTGTTCAATGACGTGAGTTACATCATTGATAGCTAAAATAAACAGAAGAGGACCAAGGTGACTACCCTGAGGAACACCTGATCCAGCAATAAATTCAAAAGACAATGCGCCTCGGAAACGTATTTGATAAGATCGCTCAACCAAATACGATTTAATCCAGTTCACAAAATATTGTGGAAATCCCATTAACTCAAGTTTAAATAAGATTAGATTGTGTGGTAGCTTATCAAATGCCTTACTAAAGTCAGTGTAAACACAATCGACCTGGTTACCAGAATCAATAGAATTTAAGCAGAATGTTGTAAAATCGAGAAGATTAGACACAGTGGATCTGCCATTCACAAAACCATGCTGACGAGTTGTTATGACTTCCCCACAGTGAATTTTCACCCGATCATACACCATCCGCTCAAAAAGTTTTGGAATCGATGAGAGCTTAGCGATAGGCCTATAGTTACTAACATCGTTCCTGCAACCCTTTTTAAAAAATAGGACTTATAAATGATTTTTTCCAAAAAAGTGGAAAATAACTTTCGTTAATAGATTTATTGAATAATAAAGAAAGTGGTTGACTTAAAACGGAACCGCATTGTGTTAACACTGCGGCAGGAACACCGTCAGGTCCAGCACCAAACTCCTCATCGATCGATCTAATATACATTAAAATATCCTCTGGAGTGAAGGATATATGTTCCAAAGATACTCTGGGTTCGGAATTCATATATTCAAAGTACTCTCCATCAGGAGTAAAAGAATCTGAACAGAATGATTCTTTAAAAAGATTGGCGTATAGGCCACAAATTTTGACGGGGTTGTCAGTAAATCCCTCAGGAGTTCTAAATGAAGAAGGAAGTCCATCAGATTTCTTCTTTGTGTTTACGAATCCCCAAAATTTCTTTGGATCTGTCAATATTCTCAGCTTAACATTATCTAAATATTCGTGATATAATGTAGCTGAGCGATTTTCAAATTCCAGAAACAAACGTTTGTAAGTTTCTAGGTCGTTTGAGCCTAAGCTACAGATGTATTTCTTCCATGCCCTATTCCTGTTGTTGCGAAGAGTCTTTAAATCCTTTGTGTACCACGGGTACACAGAATTCCTGAGAAAACACAGCAAAGAGTTCCATATAAAAAAAAATGTATGGAGTCATCAAGGCAATTTCCATTTATATATTCTAAAATTGCATTAAGTTTACCATGAAGCAACTGATTCAACTTCAAAAAGTCAGCATTTTTAAAATTGAATTCATAAAGCTTATCTGCTGAATTAGAATTTACTATATTTGCTCTGTCGGATTTGTACCAAATACTCAATGGTGGATGATATTCATCAACAGTCACCAACAACAGACACCACCACCGACAGAAGAAATATTGTCAGTGTATCTGTCTTTTCTAAAAACTTGAAAACTATTGTCAAACAATTCCAATTCAGTAATGCTTCCGTTTAGCCACGTTTCTGTTAACGCGATAATATCCTCAGAGCAATTTTGCGGCTTGAGTCACCCTTTTAGACTTATTTTTTGGCTTGAACTCAGTAACAAGAATATTATCGGCCCACAAATTAGATTTAAGAACAGTTGTAAAATCTTCGGCTGCAACTGTTAGAATAAAAGAAGCATGGGAAGGCTTATTACCAATTTTTTTGCATGAACAGAATGCATTTGAGTTCACTAACTTGGATTGCCTGACAAACGTCAATATATTTTCTATTGATGTGTCGGGCTGAAGACGTGAAATGAAAACATTTCTGGTCCTCGAAACTGCTCTTAAAGTCAAATGACTGTTAGGCGTAGTTGAAATCGTATTTGGGCTACTAGTCAATGAGGAATAGAAGATGGTGTATGAGAAATCACCGTATTATTATTTTATGATGGCATTGCTGGGGGCTGCTCTGCATTGGTGCACTGCCTTCCGACGCTTATTTTTGTTTTTGTTTTTCCTCTGTCTTTTAGAGCTTTTTAGGTCTTTTTCTGATGAAACTGACAAAATTCCGGAAGATGCAGTCATGGACGAAGGAACCGAAATGTTATCCTGATCAGTAATTTCATCAGAAACGCTGGTAGTGGGTGCGGCACTAACTTCGCTGAAAAATATAACAATTTCTCTGAAATTATTATTTAACAAGTTAAGACTTTCCCCAAAAAGCTTTATTTTAGAATAGAGTTCATCCGGGGAAAGGGCCCTGCACGAAGCACAATACCAGCGAAGACCAGATCGGACTGACATTAAATCGTCAAGGCACGATTTCGAAATACCAGCACAAGAAGCATGGAACATTCGCTCACATGGGCCAGAACAGCTGAACATAGGGTACAGAATATTCTGGCTTTTGCATTGCTCGTTTAGAGAACAATATTGTCAACGGATAAATAATCCATTGCAAAAAAAAAATTTAAATTATTCTGTGAGCAAGTGTTTTTGTATGTAAAATGTGCTTATGGGGTTAGCACAAAAGTGCAGCGTACACAAAACCGTTAAAAAACAACAACACTAGATACGCTGACTGCACTACAAATAAACAAACACCGCACAAAGAGAAATTGAAAAATAATTAGGCAGACGAACAAGCACTGAATTTTAATATAACCAACAAAAACTATTGCAACTAATTATATATAAATAAAGACGATTATTAATAAACACTATTTAAATTAAATTGATTAAAAACATAGAAAACGTTTATTAAAAGATTTGTTGATACTTAACGATTACAAGATTCAACAATACACAGTTATAAAATTCACTTATCACAGCAACACAACTAAAAAACCAACCGATCACCACAAGAAGACGAGATCAACTCCTTAAGACGAGATCAACCAAACTCAAAGTGTCCAAGACTTAATTTTGACGGTCAACATTTTATATCACCAAAACCAAAAAAATATAATGCACTATAAAATTTTTAGTAATATATTCGTCTATATGAACTCAAAACACGTCTACACAAATTTTTCACTAGAAACAAAAATTGGGGTGGTTGTAGAGGGTTAATACTGAAATATCTCTTAACCCTCGGATGGATGACAGTGGTTTGGCTAGACGATTTTCAACTTTGAAGCTGCATACATTTTTTTTTGGCATGTTTGAGCGAAAGGGTTTCACGACTTCCTTAAAGTCTATGTGGCGAACGCAATGGACACAAATTCAGTGTTTTTACGTATATGTCGTAATGAAAAATTTTTATTTTTGTCCTGTTTTCTGTATCTAGCAGTACAGTTGTGTAGACAGATCATCCAAAATCGATATGATTTAATACGATTGGCCGTTATGTAATAAATGTCTTCTCATGAGCAATATTTTCTAATATGGCAGCTGTCAAATTTGATATCATACAATCAAGATTTCATGCAATCTTTTATATGTAAATTTCAATAGAAATAGCGAAAGCAATCAATTTAGGTTTTTTCCGGCTGGACCGTTTACGTTGATGACTTTTTCTCAACAATTTCTTTTGCTGAACATTTGATCTCCCCGAATATTTCGTACGTCGATAGGTTCGAAGGTACAAAGCATTCATTCCAGCGGAAATGTTGGACCCAAAACGAGCATCATTGTGTATTTGTTTGGCTTCTACGACACAAAAATCGGATAGTGCTCTTACAATGCCTTAAAGAAGAAACCTGTGGTGTTGATTTCTACCGATTACTATAAAATGCAGGTAAATGGCAGCGTATTGAAACCCACCCAAATATTTGATTATAATGAATTCAAATCATGTGTACACAATGGACCAAATAGTCACTGGGTATACCTGCAACGCTCAACAAATCGTTGGCACTTAGCAATGTCCTGCAACATAATATACATTGCTGGTTTGGCGTCATATATTATCCACGAATCGTGTCAAATCAAAGTATGATGTGAGGTACATACCTGGAAAGGAAAACCACGTGGCAGACGCCCTGTTTCGTGTTAAAATTTTAGAGTGTAATGCCCATGAAGAAATCGCGCCATACGTAGCCACAATTCACTCAGCTGAAGAAGACCCAGAAAGCTTTATCAACATATCTGAACGGCCATTGAATGTTTTTAAAACCCAAGTTAATTAAGGATAGTCACAAGGTTGCCAGTCAAAATTCGGTACAATTCCCACGGAAATTACCTTTTTCCCACAGTACCATAAATAAAATACCACGGTCAAAATAAACAAAAAAATTCCCACCGCAATTTTAAAAATACCACAAAAAATGCCACTATCATTAAAAATTACCACAAAAATACCGCGCTTTAGAAAAATACCACCCATATGCATTTAAGAATCCCAAAAAAAAAAATCCCCTACGCATTAAAAATACCACAATAAATCAAAATTTTCGGAAAATCTGAAGATGTTCAGAAAGCATTTTGTAATAAGATATAGAAAACGTACGAACAAGGTCGTAACACTTCGTTTACTATCACCCTTTGCAACTAAAAACCCGAAGATATAATAGTGGTATTCAATGAACGCTGTATTTATGATGTTCATAGCATAAGAGCGATATATTTACAGAAGCGTATTTTGCAACAACAAAAATTTAATGAATTTTACAAAGGTACTTACGACATAAAATCGTGGTGTAAACAGAGCGTTTAATGCGTATAATGGCAATGATTGCATATGAAGTTTTGCTTAATAAATGTGAAAAAAATTATTTGAAAAAAAGTCCCAAATTCCCACGGCAATTAAAAAATACCACACTGAATTCCCACGCTAATTAAAAAATACCACGCTGAATTAAAAAATACCATGCGAAATCCCAAAGAAAAAAAGTCCCAAGGGCAATTAAAAATTACCACGAATGGGATTTTTCCCACATAATTGGCAACCTTGACCACGATGAATTGGTAGCTCACCATCGGAAGACGACTGACTGGCGCCGTAAATTTGTGGTGGTACTTGCCCGGTAATTGGTTATATCGCACATGGAAGAAGGGGTTACCAATCCGAAGGTATTGACTTACTAACATATCAAGCAGGCGATGCATTTTTTCAGTAAGGTAGTAAGTATTCAAACCCTCAAAGACCATCACGAAAACGAAATGGCTATTTCAGCCCTTGAAAGGAATTTGACCGAGCTTCGTCTAATCGATTGTGTTGTGCGTGTTGTGAAATGTTTGAACACAAATGATCGATAACTGAACCTACAAAGCTTTATGACGACTCCGAACGGCCCATGTTCTCAAGAAGCTTTACATGGAAGTTTTTACTCTCCAAGGCTTGCCAGCCGAAAAGAAAATTTTATTTACTTGAAAAAACATTCTGTATCAGTTGGGACTCGAACATGTGCAACAACACAAATGTATTTACCTGATTGAATAAAAAGCAAAACTAAAAACAAAACTGGTTTTCATCACGGGCACACGGGCCCGCCCGCAGGATTTCCTCAAGGGATGGCTTTATTTTAGTGTTTATTTAGAGTTAATTTGTAAAAATTTTAACTATTTCTATCGCCATTATCGGGATATTTCTCATTTGAAGGGGCTTACCTCGCATTGGTTTTATTTTAGTGTTTATTTAAAGTTAATTTGTAAAAATTTTTACTATTTCTATTTTCAATAGGGGGTTTAATCCCCAAACTTCCCCCTTACGTGCGGGTCTGCACAGTCATATACCCCAACTTTTCCTCATAATTAAAACACACCTTTAGCACACCTTATACACACCTAGTCCTGCTCGTCCATTCCTAACCAAAATTATATATATGGTCTGCCCAGACCACTGTACTTCTTTTTAGCAATCCCATGCTGTCATCCATCTGAGGGTTAAACATAATCAGCCCTATTATGAATAAAATTGGCCCCCCAATTGAAAAAGGGAGCTTTCATTTTTTAAACAGGCTATAATGCTTTCAAAGATTTTTTTCCTTGTGATCTTAAAATTTGGCGATGAATACAAATATTCCCTGAACATTGTTAAAAATACGAGAATTTCTTTTTTAATTCTAGGCGAAATTTTATTCACAATAGGGCTGAAAACTATTTCAGCCTAAAAACTATTTAAATTATTTTGAAAAATCACTGCCAACTCTTTGAAATTTTAACCCTATTTCAGGAAACACAAGCAGTTGGAGAAAGTGTCATAAAATATATTTTTTTTTTATAATTCAATATTCTAAATTTAATAATTGTTCGTTTGCTATTTTTTTTTTGCTTTTAAAGCCTGTTTTTAATATAGTTTAAATATTATTTATAATCACAACTATCATGTAGAAATTGTTGCTTTTAAATAGCAGCGCCTAATGTTATGTTAGACTTTAAAAAAGCATTCATTAAATGAGCTTTTATTGCGTTAAAGATACAAGAGCTTTGTTTTCTTTAACAGTCACTACAAAGTTTAGCATTAATAGCATTAACATTTGCTGTTATTTAGCACACAGCATGTTATTAGTTCAGCTCTTAGCGAACAGCGCTAAACGAATGTAAATGTTGCTGCTGTTATTGTTGTTGTTGCGGTGCTTGCTTAGTAAATAAAAGAAATTTAAATGCATAACTAAACGGATACACTTGATTACACACATATTGTTTATTAATAAAATTGCCATTATTAAAATAAAAACTTTATTTAAAAGAACTTGTAAGAATTCTGCGTTATTTTGCTGTAAAAAATTGACTCTGGCAAAAAGAATTAACAGGCAGCGTGGCCGAGCGGTCTAAGGCGCTGGTTTTAGGCACCAGTCCGAAAGGGCGTGGGTTCGAATCCCACCGCTGTCATAAATTTTTTGTCTTTATCTTAAATCACTTTATTTTTATATTATTCAACATCATGACACATGCCTATTTATAAACACCTAATTAAAACTTAAATACAAAGTGGTATTCCCAAATTATTTTAGGCAGTTCTTTTAAGATTGCCCTTGAGCTTTTTTATGGCATCAAATTATTGTTGTACATTGCTTGAGACCACCAAAGTCGCGTGTTTGCTATCAGCACAGACCGCAATTAAAATAAGCATTATCCAAGTTTGAGTCAAATATTTTTTCCCTCACTGTCGTGACATCAACAAAAATCCATCTGTCTGTTGTTGACGTATCTACTAAAGTTGTCAGTTTAACCCTTTGACTGCGTAACCATCTTATTTAAACGGAAACATTTTGATCTTGTTAAGACATCTGAATATCGGACGCATGCAGCGCTATACTGCCGTGCCTGATGATAAACAAAATGAAAATAAAGGGAAATCGCAGGAAATTAAAAGGATTTTCAATTGTATGCTTTAACAACAGCGAATATTTTTTTTTTTTTTTTCTGTTTCTTAAGCTGGTGTTGATGGCGACGTTCTTGATCCCTTGTGCCAGAGGGTAAAATTTTCCGCCTGACTGTGAAATGAAGACAACAACGTTATAATACAAATCGGTATATTATGGTCATTTTCGGTTTGAGTAAAGCCATTATAATCAACTGTTTCAGCGGTTTGCCATGACTTTGTGGGGCCGATGATTGTATTCAGATACTTTTGTTTTATTGTTGTAGCTCTTTGACAATAAAAAAAAAAAGTATCATGTTACTTGATGAAGTTGATAATTTATTGGACTGCTTGCTGAGCGAAGAACTGTATAGAAATAGGTAGTTATGTATAGTATGTTAATTTGTACTCTAACAAATTCGAAATATTTTAATTTTGCACATAAAGCATCAAAATAATATCGAATCTAAATATTGTTCACCCAAATAAAATTCATTTTAATTGCTGCGTAGAGTTATCGTAAAAAAATTAAAAGTTTGAAATAAAGTTAATGATGTTGATATAAGAAAACTTCGTATTTATCTACCAGATCGTACACTGAACCAAATATTGTTCTTAAAATCAATAAATTCTATTCATTAAACAAAATTCAATAATTTTAACGAACAATTCATTGATTTAAACAGCAAATTCTTTGGTTCGAAGCACAAATGCTACAAGGTTAAAAATCTTGGAGTAATTTTTAAACCAATGGTTGGAATAATTTTATTTTTAAACCATTTTTTATTAGAATTAATACTTTTCAATATACTAGAAATTTTTTTAGTCAAAGCTGTACTTAAATTTAATAAAGTTGGAATAAAATTTGAACTTTGGTACCTACGGTTTTAAATTTTAATAAAAATTAACTAAAAAGTAATTAAATCGGTTTCCAAAACTAGTACAATTGGAATAGATTTTGAATTAAGAAAGCTATGATATTAGATTTAATACAACATGTATTACATTTTAAGCCATGCTATATCATATTTCAATACTATCCATATTAATTTTCAGATTGTTAAGGCTCAAAAGTCTTATGATTCAGAGTTTCTTTTTCGGTGAACAAAGCTTTATAATACAATTTTTGTGAAACATTTTTTTAATTGTTTATGGCGCACAAGCAACGTTTCCTACTTTCATTGCAATGATGACGTGAGTTCGAAACCTACAATTGGAGTTAGTTTAAAATTTATAGAACAAAAGAAAAAAATAAAAGAAATAAATTGTGTAAACAAAACCAGATTTGTTTTTTTAGTACGCTATGGTTTTAACTCGAACTTGTAATAAGGGTTTTAATCCACACCGGGAGTTGCAATTTAAGCTAAAGCTCTGCAAAGAACCATCCAAGCATACTACACCCAGAGAAAAAAATCGTAAAACCAAAGAAAATGCACTTTGCCACAAAGACTTTGATTGGTTAGATTGAGCCCAAAGATAAAACATCGTTACGACAATGACACAAAGATTGTTAGATTCCCAAGAACAATGTACTTTGAATCAAAAATTTAAATTCTTGTGGCAAAGACGTACGTCTTTAAAAAAGCATGGAAAGTCGTAAAAGTAAAGAAAATGTACTTTGGCACAAAGACTTTTATTCGTTATGGACACAGAATGTTAGATCCTTGATTTAAAGTACATGGATTCATGAAATAAATGGCTTCTCTTCACCGCTTACGTTTATTATAACAAGGACATTAAATTAAATTAAATTAAATTAAATTAAATTAAATTAAATTAAATTAAATTAAATTAAATTAAATTAAATTAAATTAAATTAAATTAAATTAAATTAAATTAAATTAAATTAAATTAAATTTAATTAAATTAAATTAAATTAAATTAAATATCAAATTAAAAATTTTACCTTCGCCTGCCGTGGGGATTTGAAACCACACACACCAATTGAGAAATCACTACACTACGCATCGAGCCTAACTCCTTCGATACGCAGAGTGATTGATTCAATATTTATTACAACTGATGCTATAACACAACAATCTGCAGCATAACACAATAATCTATAAATAGATTTTTATCAACAGAATACTGTGGCATACTGCATCTTTTAATACAGAATCTGTTAACATACCACCTTGTTCAAAAAGAAATGTTCATTCACACTCTGAACCGGACTTAACTGTCCGATTCGAAAATTTTTTTAGTAGGTTGCCACTTGTGTCTATGGCAAGGCTGCCAAATATCAGCGTCTCTCGTTGACATTTGGTAAAGTGACAGTGTTTTGTTTACAACAACTTTTTTCGTGTCTTCGATTTTTACTATGAAAGTTAAAGTTGAGCAACGAGTTTGTATTAAATTTTGTGTGAAAAATGGTTCCAACTGCGCCGATACGCGTCAAATGTTTGTGAAATGTTACAGTGACTCTGCTCTATCGTATCAGAAGGCAAACAAGTGGTTTGCAAGAGGGCAAACAAACCGAAGAAACCACGTCGTTTTCAGTCAAAAAGAAGGCAATGCTCACTGTTTTCATGGACTACGATGGTGTAGTTCACCATGAATTTTTGCAATATGGTCAAACGGTCAATAAACAGTATTATTTGGGAGTTATGAGACGTTTACGTGAAGCAATTCGCCAAAAAAGACCGCAGTTGTGGCAAAACAAATCTTGGACTTTGCACCATGATAATGCACCATCGCACAATGCTCATCTTATTCGTGACTTTTTGGCCAAAAACAACACGATAACCATCCAGCAGCCGGCAAATTCACCTGACCTGACCCGTATGATTTTTTCCTGCTCGATCGAGTCAAAAAACCGCTTGAGGAACGCGTTTCACCGGCAAAGAAGAGGTCATGGATAAAACGGCGAACGCTCTGAAGGCCATACCAAAAACCGTGTTCCAGAATGGTTTCCGTGACTGGATCAAGCGCTGGCATAAGTGCGTTGTAGCCGACGGAGACTACTTTGAAGGCGACAATATTGATTTGGATGAATAAACTTGTACTTTAATTTTTTTCAATAAATGAACCTTACTTTTTGAACAAGGTGGTAGCTTCAGTTATGTCAGCAAACAGTAGTAAGGCTGTTTGACTCAGTTGGTCGAGCAATGGACTGGTACCAAAAATTCCAAGATCAATTCCGCACAGCGGGCAGAGAAATTTTATTTTACTTTTTTTCTATTCTTTTTGTTGATGAAATGTAAAAAAATTTACTGGTGTGAACATTTAGTGTTCTTTTTACAATTACAATTCAATGTTGGCACTCGCACACGATTTTCTTATTCTTCGTATACAAATATGATTTTGAAGAAAACATTCTTTTAAGTAACAGACTTTGTCTTTGAAACAATGAAGCTTATTCTCGTTATATAGTAAATAGTTATAGTAAATATTTTATCTTCACGGCAAAAATTGTTTTATTGATTTAGCTTCAAAGAACTTCAGTCTTTTGTTTCGATGATGCAGCACTTGCATAGTTAAAGGATAAATCATTATTGCAACGATTTTTTCATTGTGCTAAAGATATTTTGGTTACAGTTTTACAAGAACTTTTTTTCTTTGATTTTAAGCGTTCAATTTTCTCGGTGTAGTTATGTGTAGTTATGTCAACTTGTATCGGTTTCGCTCTCTAAGCATTGAGATATGCATGGAATATTTCTCTTTTACATAACTATAGAACATTTTAGAGAGAGTGAAATTATCAAGCATCAAGAATACTAGTTTAAGAACATACGCAACAAACAGATATATCGGTAATATTGTTATCTCTACTTGGAACATCTGTATTTGTAACGTCAAAAACATAAAGAATAAAGCGCGAATTATTTCAATAAAAGAGACAGTTCATATAAGTTCAATGCATTCAAGTTTTAAATTTATTTCATAAAAAAATTAACATAACTAAGGCATTTTTGTCGACAACTGAATGAAATTAAAAATTAATTAATTAAAAATCAATAAATGTGGCACAAGTACCTAATATAATGCTATCGACTCACAGAATCCATATCCATTACACCATTAATATTTTTGAATAGCACAGAAAAAGTAAAAGCACGAGATTAACACAAAGAGAACTATCTGGAATATCCATTTTGAATGGATATATCAATTTTAAAAAGAGTTAGAACAGTTACTCTGCATACTGAATCTGACAAAGAGAAAAAAAGCTTACACTACAATGAGAGACAGAGAAAGAGATGATATGCTCTCTGCTCAATCCAAAACATGTAAGCATAAGTTAAGCTCTACTCGTTGTTGTATTTGTACCAATAATATCAAGATCTTACTTGTTTTATCTGTTTGTACAAGTAGAATGGATGGTTCTCTGCAGACCTTTTATTTAAACCCATGCGGGAATAAAACGTAGTTTAAGTATTTGGCGTGGTTTAAATTTTAATACAATTTCGGTGTCGTCATATATGCAGAACAGGATTTACTAAAATTTAGTCCAAGGTTTTTAACCGTGTTTAAGTTCCATTTGGTTTTCATGTACTTTAGAGCACAATGATTGACTCAAGAACGCATTTTCTTAAAACGTACGAACTTTTTCTTGCTTCTAAATACCATATATTGATTTCAATGCACAATTAGTGTTGCCAGGTGGTCGGGATTCATCGAGATTGTCCAGTTATTGTAGTGTTTGTGTGCAATACGGATAATTTTACCCGGAATTTTAAAAAAACTGACATTAAAAAAAAATTACAATGAAGAAAAATATTTACTGTACAATTGTACACTAACAAAAATGTTGTGTATAAATATTACTAAAAACTGAAATTCGACTGAAAGCCACAAATAAAATTCGTAGAATGGTCGCAGTTTGGTAGATATTACGAATATTTTATTCGTATTCCTACAAAAACATACGTTTATACGTATGTACGAATAATATCGTTTCATTTACGTATACTAATATCATTCGTACATTATACAGTGCAATGCATATATATATATTGTACGAATATTGTTGCAATATTTACTAATGCTCTTGTAACTCAATCGTGCATTATACAGTTTGATTCACATATTGTACGCATATTATTGTAATATTTACCAATGCTTTTTATATTGTACGAATGTTATTGTAGAAGTTACCCCCATTACAAGCGAAATTATTTGGTAATTTTTTGATGATTTTTGAATGCCGCTAACTACTTTCAAAGGCCGCTAAAAATATATGAGACATTTAACACTAAAATTCTTTAAACAAAAATCTTACATTGAATGCCATCAAAAAAAAAAGCATCAGTAGTCGGATTGGTTTTTGCTCTGCCACTTGATTTTTGGCACCCTGCAAAATAATATTATTCAACTGTTTGGGGAATAGATTTAGTTTACTAAAAGATATAGCGGGTATTTCGGTTTTACATTTTTTAAACTCAAACGTCGTACATTCTACGTATAATGCGTACGGTCAACTAACGAATGAATTTTTTCTACTAATATGAGTTTTACTTCGTAAATAGTACAAAGCCATTAGTAAATACTACGAAAGCAATGAAAGAATTTAGGAAGTTATTTAGAAAGCCATTAGTAAATATTACGAAAGCAATGAAAGAATTTAGGAAGTTATTTGTACGAGAAGTTAACGAATGTTTTTATTTATATGCACACAATAATTCGTACAAAACACTCATTAGAATTGTTCTATTTTTGTTTACGAATATAATTTGTATATAAAACGAATTATCAAACTGAATTACGATTCCTTAGTGAGAACGGGGTAATTCATAATCGTAATTCACAAACCAGATTACTTAATTCAGTGCACCGTAAGAACATAGCATTATTAAATCTGAGCTTTTTATAAGGCTAAATATAAACGAATCTGGTCTATATTTTAAGAACTATACCAGAATATACTAGAATACCAGACGGTGAAAAAATACTTTCACTAAATATTTATATTTTTTAACTGAGGAACAGTAGAGCAAAACCGGATGAATCCACTTTAAACTAGTGACTTTTCTTCGATTCGGCATTTTCAACCATCACCGGATCAATTGACCAAAAGTCACTGATTAAATATTACGTTTAATATTGACTCATTCCACATCAAAACGACTACCTAATTTTTTGATTTCACCGTTATGGACAAACTGTATATATTTTGAAAGTGACCTTTGAGAAGGTGCATCAAATCACATATTTTTTTTTTTTTTTGTAAATAATTTGTATTGTTGTTGTTGTTGTGGTAACAATCAAAGTACAAAAAATCACGCTTTTTCTGCTTTATGAGGTATACATACGTAAAAATGTATACCTCAGGACCCGAACAAATATCTTCCTAATTTTTTTTTTTATTGTGTAGAGTAAAGACAACACTTCTAAGAAAAAATTATTTTGAAAATTATGTAACAAAAAAAAAAATTGACTTTTTGGACTTCTATGGAAAAGTTGGCTATTGGAGCCTTATAAATAGTAAACAAAAAAAGCTCCACTGGTATTTATATTATTCCAATATTTTTCCCATACAAGGCTCGAACTATATTGATTTTTAAATAATTTGATTGAAATTGAAACAACACCAAATCAAATCTATGAAATAAAACTTAAGAAATAATTCTTGATGCAAAAAATAATCACTTAGGAAATTCCATTATTTAATATATATATATATATATATATATTTTTTTTGCTTTATAACTTTAGATAACGCTGCAAATTGAATGTATGGTAATTCCATAAATATGCATGATATACTAGAACGTGCGCTTCTGACATATATACATACATGTATTTTATTTGTTATCGCTAATATTCTGTATATAAAACTATATTAGGGCTATTCACAATCTTGTGCAAATGATTTTACATCATAGTATTAGTAAAATGGTAGAGTATATTTTTACTCTACACTAACAAACTATACAGAGATACACTTAATACGCTTGTGTAAATATCCAACACTAAAAACCCATAGTTTATATATACTATACATATGCAATACCTAAAGTTCGGTGATTGTAAGAAAAAGGTGAAAAGGTTGTAAGGTGAATGTAAAAAAAAAAAAAAATAAAGTCACTAAAAACAAAGATATGGAAAATAAGCAAATAAAAAAACGAATTACACGGGAGAAATCCAATAAAAAATTCATTTAAAAGTCAGTGAGTAATCAGCTATGAAATTCATGCTTTGCCACAAGTATTGCAAAGTAAACCGAAAAAAGCCGCTCACGATTGATGGAAAACTTTTACAATTGCACAAATATCTATTTGTATTGTCAAATACTCAAGTTTGTGAATAGCCCTATTGTTTTAGTGCATTTGGTTGTCTTTACAGCATATAATAAATTTTTAAAATTATATTTCATCCTATCGGTATAAAAATCGTATTGAGAATAGTTTTAGCATTTATCTTTCCGCAGACGTTTTTTAATTAAAACTATAAAGAACAAGAATTATTTCGGTTTGATTTTGTAATACGAGTGACAGGCGTGACAGGCCCTAATTTATTGAGGCTGGTTTTTGATCATCAAATATACTTAATCGTAGGTATTGAGGACATCTTGCACGCCAAATCCAGTACTTTGAAAATTGTTCTTCAATTTGGTTTTTCATAAAAACTATAAAAGAGCAATAGTAAAGAGAATAGTAAGAATTTACTTAGTGAACATTATGCGGTAAGACTTTCGTACTTTCGGTGTACTTTTACAAATTTGGTATATGGAAAAAAATATACTGATTTTTGCATATTTTACTCTAAAACTTGCCTCTTAGAGCAAGTCAATTCTAAGAGTAGCTAGAATTGTTAAGTATCTGCTCATCAATTTTTAGAGTAAAAAAAAGTTATTGTGAATTTAATCACTAGGTATAGTTTCAAGCAACAGCAAGTTTTTTTTAATTGTTTCTATGCAGCAATAGTATCGTATTTTTTACACCAAAAAACAGTATATAGTGTGTTTAAAATATTCCAAAAAATTAGTATATTCCGAGCTTAAAATACTTGTCGAGTAATTTTCTTATCTAGTCATAATTTTTTAATGTAACTTAAAAAACTTTTTTTTGACAAATAACTCATAACTTTTTCTTGACAAATATTACAAATTGAAAAGTTTTTCATAAAATTTTATTTGTCCATAAATTGTTTTATTAAAAACAGAAATGTGAAAATAATATACGTTTCTTTTTTCGACATATTTATAGATTTAAAGTTGATTATTCTTTAAAAAAAAGTTTAATTTTTAAGCGTGAATAATAATTAAAGTAGAAATATATTTTTTTCATCTGAATAAAGTGTATTTAAAATAAAAACATCAGATAAAACCCTTTTAAATATAGTAGAATTACACTATAAATACAATTTGTGATAAAAACTAGTAAGGATGAACCCCCTCTCCCCCCCCCTCGCCCTCGCTTCCATATTGAAGTATATTCGATGTCTTTAGCCACGACATACACGATGACATTAAGTTTTATATATTAACGAAAGTTGTCCGATAGGAAAACGCCACAGGATGACGCCACTTTGTATGGGAGGTAGGCGTGGTTTTGATCCGATTTTGCCATATATCATAGAGAAGGCTTATATTAAATATCAAAGCTTATGTGCAAAATTTTAAAACATTTCTTTAATTTATGAGTTTATGTATATAACTCCAATAATTTTTCAATTATTAAAGGTTATATTTAATCGAGCTCAAGGTCAATGTTGCTTTCCGAAGAAAACAACTGAAGGAAAAACAACTAACAGCAACAGTACCCTATAAAGTATCAATCACATAGCAGACTAGACAGCTGTTTCGCTACACCAACTCATCAGTAGCCTTTATAGTGACTCTTGCTGTGATCCGCCAAGCTCTTAATTTTCTACTTGTTTCACGAATGCAATTAATAAATTACCCTGAATTGCATGTACGAGAATACAAATGATATGAAAGCAGCTTAAAGTTCTTCTAATTTGTGAAGCATACTTTCAGGGAAAGTAAGTTCTATTATTCGGAGATAGATCAAAGCTTTTCAAAATACTCAAAGATTTTGTTGTCCTAGTTGTTGTTGCTCTTCTATTTCACAGTCGTTCTTATTTAATATTTTCACAGTCGATCATATTTTCAACGGCCGGGCTCTGCCATAGTATTTATTTGTAAATTAGTTACGACCTTCTTCAGTTGTTTTCTTCGGAAAGCAACATTGACCTTGAGCTCGATAAAATATAACCTTCAATAATTGAAAAATTTTTGGAGTTATATAAACACATAACTTAAAACTTATGAAAGAAGGTCGTAATTAATTTACAAATACATTTCCTTAATTTTTGCAGATTTTACGTTTGAAATAAAGCCGATTTGTATGGTAGGTAGGCGTGGTTTTCATCCGATTTTGCCAAATATCATAGTGATGGTCTATATTTAGTATTAAAGCCTATGTATGTGCAAAATTTCAAGACATAATTGGAGCAGATTTCTAAAAGATTTTACTTTTAAAATAAAGCCACTTTGTATCGAAGGTAGGCGTGGTTTTCATTAGATTTTTCCAAATTTCATAGCCAGGACAGACGGACAGACAGACAGATACACCGAAATTGACTCAGGAAGTTATGCTGGTCAAAAATTCTAAAAACTTGTCTTAGTCAAAAGATTTTTCAAATTTGATTTAAAAATGGTTTAAATGCTTGCATTTACCAATTTTTATAGTTTATTTTACTTAGAAGCTTTTTCTTAATAATTTTGAAGAAGAAATCCTTGAAATGAAGAAGAGGAACCTTAACCCTCTAACAGGCAAGGTTGAATTAATGGAGCAAAAAAAAAAAAAACCAGAATATTTGTTTCTGGTACATGTTGGTGTAAAGAACACAAATCCGTTGGCAGATTGTCAATTCGTTTGAGAGATTAGAAGTTGGTGAGAAAAATGCAAAAAAAAAAATTTACAAAATGCAAAATAACTCTCATGGAGCTATAATGTTTCTGTCAAAAAGAACAGGTAATTAAAATTTATGTCTTTGTTTAATCACCCAAAAAATTTATTCAAAATATCCACTTCAAAATATATCATTTTCCAATTTTTTTTTATGCTTTCTTTTAGATTTAATAAGTCACTTTTAAATAACTGTAAAAAATTAACTACCAAATTGTAATGATACAACTGACACATATTGCTGTCTCATTAAATCTAATAAGCTGCCAACAAATTTAAGCACGAAAAATAAAAAAGTCAAAATTACATGTAAAAGGCGTTGGATGTCTCAGGGCAGCCTTGCCTGTTATAGGACTAAGAGACTTTTAAACAGCCCCTAAAACATGTTGTTACTTTTGGAACCCCATGGGGGCTTAAACCCCGAACCTGTCCCCCTGTCTACGTGCTTGATGAGTTCTTAGAGTTATAGGAATTTTTCTATTTAAGGTTTTTTGATATTTTAAATTAACTATGAAGTATTTGGTACTATTGTGTTCTTAATACTTTATTGTAATACTTAAGTATGCATCATAGAAACATTTAATTGCTGAGTAAATCTCAGCTATTTGTATTGAATAGAGGTAAATAACTTGTACTTTCTTGAATATTTATTTAAAATAATCATGCGAATAATGAATAGACATAAAATTGTAAATCACTGCCTCTTAAATTAGAGACAATAGTCATAAAATTGTAAATAATTGGCACTTAAATTAGAGGATCACAATATACTGAAGCATTAAAATATATTTAAAGGCATCATAAAAGTTAATAAGTTATTAATAATAGCTTACTACACATTTTTTATGTATGGTGATTAAATTAAAATTAAAACTTATTTAACAAACTGTAATATGTACGTGTGTTTTTTTTTTCGTGTGAAATTATATTGATACACTGATCAACAAAATTATGTAGCCAGGAAGGTGCATACTAAAGTTATACTTATAATTTATAATTTAATTTATTTTTTCTTTTTACTAGATAAAACGTCGTTTAATTGTGGACTAGACCCTTACTAATGTCACAATGGGACAAAAATTACTTTAAAAAACAACAAAAAAATTACACACTTTTGTAAAATATTAACAACAATATAAATACATTTTATTAAAAAAAACTTTTCTGTAGGGTTACAAAACAAAATCTGTGCTCTACAGCTATTCTACTGAATGGGCAAAACGATCTCGATCTATGTCTTTCGAAGTTTTAACCCATTATGGAACTGACCCATGTTCCCATTGAGCTAGAATGATGAAACTTTCCAAAAATATTTAGTTTGATCTAACTTAGAAAAAAAAAAAGAATTTTAAAATCAAGTTGCTACCTCGAGATTTTTAATTTTCAAATTGAACGATATTGAAGGATATTCTACGAGCAAAGTCGAGCACTTTGCGCCAATATTGATCTCGAAATTCTTTCAAAAAAACACCAAAAAATATACAAATACATATTTCGTTAAGGACTAGCGTTGTGTCAACCCGCGGGAGCCACGTATGTCAGTCAAACTTCATAAAAATTTACAAAAGTTAAATATAAGGCCTAAAATAGGCGATCGTATAAGAAAAATATTTTACTTTATTTTTTTTTTTAGATTTTTTAGAGGTTTAAAATTAAAGATAAAAAAAATGGAAAATTCCCGAATTTCCCAAGCTTTTAAATGTAAGTAAACGTAATTGTTCCGCCTTGAGCGAAAACAGGTCGATTAAATAAATTCTTAAAATTTTATATTCTTTTTGAAGATTATAAAAATCTATCACTGTATGACCTCCATGTACGCCATGAACGCTGGACAAAAATGGGTTAGTTGTTTTATTTGTACAAAGAACATTAGGACCCGGTTACGGGTAGTTTTACGGTATGAAAAACTAGCTCAAAATAGAATCTCCGGGATAGAAAAATGTTAAAAGTGCTCCACTATTAGAACCTGGTGAGATATTCTTAATACGTATTCATATTTAATTTGGCCTTGTTTTTAATGTAAATGTATTGTAAAAATAATATATGTAAACATTTTTAAAAGTAATTGTAGCTCCTCGAATCAGGCAAATGATGAATGATTTAAGAAAAACTTTGCAATCTTAAAAAATCAACTAGGAAATTTTTTATAAAATGATTCAATATTTTCTCTGAAATATCTGTTTATATAACCGTAAAAGTACTTTTTATCAAGCTTTTGTTTTTCTACATTCTCTTAAACTCTTTCCTAAAAATTTGCGAGCCGTTCCATAGCACTAACGAAGACATTTATAGAGGGGAGGGGGATTTGGGGAATAGGTGTAAGATGGCGTATTTAAAGGAATTTTCACAAATTTTTTTTACATATACACAACCAGTATATTTTATTGAGATTTTGAGGTCATTTTACAGATATATAGAAGAACATTCACTAAATTTTCCAGGGCTTAAAATTCTGTCAGCAAAATAGCAAAAGCAACGAATATTCCGCTTTTGCTTAACTGTCATTATTGTAAATGCAACAGCAAAAGCAACAGCAATAAAAATAATTTGTTGCTTTTCATTTAATTTTGCTGTTGTTATGTAACTGTTGCTTTTCACTTAATTTCTTTTTGGTTTTGGTAACTGTTGCTTTTCATTTCATTTTGGTTTTGGTAACTGTTGCTTTTCATTGTTTATATGCCGTACACTTTTAGGGAGAGTTACCATTTAAAAATATTTTTTAAATAGACAGACAGTACTTAAAAAAACTTACAATTTGACATACAGTGGACAGTTAAACATGTGTTTCGACATCCCCCCTAAAAATGTGCAAAATGGGGGACTGATAGACCTCTCTATTAGTACTTACTTACTTAGGTGGTCGTAAAATCGAAACAAATTTTTGGGGTTTACTTTGGGAGGAAGCATTTTTGAGACACACAAATAGGGGGCTATCTGCCCCCATTTGCAATGTTTTCAAATGGGGGAACTCATATTTCAGGCAGTAATGGGCTGAAAGAGTAAGTAAGGCATTAAAAATCGCTGTCAGTATCTTACTCATATTTTTGTCTGTCGCACTGTGTAATCGGTTACATGAGTTCATTTTAAAAACTCTAAAAATATATGCTGAATATATTAAGAAATTAAGATCAATAAAATGTTTAAGATAACAAAATTATTTCAATTCTTTTCAGGGCACTTCTATAATCGAAAACCTATAACAGGCCAGGTGCAGCGGGGAGTTAGATGTTTATACACCAAAACTTTATTCTAGTGTTGACCAGTGTAGTTAATTTGTAAGTAAACAAATCAAAGCCTTTACCTTTTTTTCACTCTACTGTTAAGCATAACAAAGTCAATCTTAACCTACTCACAGCTATATATACAAACATATTGCACCTTAACTACAAAAGGCACACAACTCAAATTTTTAAGTTTCCAGGAGAAGCAAAAAACAATTTTGTTCTTGAAGCGACTTAAAAACAAAAAAATAAAACAAAACAAAGTGACAAAACAATTGCTTTGTTTATGAAAGAGAATGAAAATTAGTACATAATTTTGATAGTTAAAGCCTAAAATATATTTAAAGCCTAAAGTTGAAAATTATCACTTTGAATAGTTTAACATTAACAATCCAAAATTTGAAAACTTTGAGTTATGCCCTTTTGTAGTTAAAGGTGCAATATATGCAATATTGAGAAGGAAAAAAAAAATTGATTGTTTAAAATGAATAAGTAAAAAACAGAGTTGAATAAGATTATTTAATAAAAATACCCAGCACTACGTAAAAAAGCTCGCATACTATTAACAGCGACTGGAAACACTTTAGTTAGTGGCTGACAGCGTTAAGACGTAGCACAGATTTTGTAGTCGCTCTTCTATAAATTGTTTTGACTGTAAAAATGTATTTTAGAGCAACACAGCCGTTGTTCATTATAAGCAGTATAATTTATTTGACGCATTACGGGTATACTGCTACCAATGTTTTAAATAAAAATTTAAATTCGACTTCCCTTGTGTGTCGTAATCCAAACGGTAATTTTGGCGTATGTGTCTCGATACATCAGTGTGAATCGTTAAAATCGGTGCTGATTAATAAAATCGAATGTTACTATAAATTTTTACGTTTGTCGCAATGCGATTGTGAATACGAGTCATCGAATAGTTCGCCGTGTGTTTGCTGTACGTCAGAAAATCATTTTACGAAAGAGGCAAGAGCGCATAGAATTATATTTCCAGGGATGGAGGAACATTGTGATGATAGTGTTGAGGTCTCGACAGTGGTCACAAATACTGAGGGAAGCTCAACGCCTGTACAGCAGCTGGATAAATTTCCAAAATTTCCCAATTGTGGTGCCATAACAATAGCCACAAAAATTTATGGTGGTGAAGAGGCGGAATTGACAGAGTTCTCATGGATGGTAAATTTGGAATATCGTACCCGTAAGTTGAGCAGCCTTCAAGGGCCAAACAACATTTTCGTTATGCAATTGCGTAAAGTTAGTAATATTTTGTATATATTACTTTAAGTAAAGTAAAAAAATTAGTTTATAAAAGTTTTGTATCGATATTCCATTCAGATTTGTTCAGTGGTTCTGCTAACAAATATGTTGTTTAAGCATTTGAGGTTGAAGTTGAAAAATAAATTTTGGAGTAATTTTATTTGGCTATCTTTAACAGGTGCAGGATATCTGGTTTCCGTTTGCGCTGGCTCTTTAATCAACGAACGTTACGTTTTAACTGCAGCACACTGCGTTGTCGGCAAGATCGAGGAAAAAGTGGGAAAATTGTAGGTATATAGTGGAAATTTTAATTAAGTACGGAATTTCCGCAATTTTCTATTAATTGCAATAACTCTCTGACATTGATTTTGCGAGATAAAGCTCAAGCAGCGAGTGTTAAACATGCAGTCAATCTGCTTGTATGCTCAGAATGTAGCGAAAAAATAAGCTTCCATTCTCGTGTTACTCAACTTACTCAATCTTTTATCGAACTCAAAGCTCTTATTGAACAAGTTATGGTAATCGATATAATTTAATTAGGTTCAAGTTTAAGTGAGTGTTAAACATGCAGTCAATATGCTTGTATACTCAGACTGGAGCGAAAAAATAAGCTTCCATTCTCGTGTTACTCAACTTACTCAATCTTTTATTGAACTCAAAGCTCTTATTGAACAAGTTATGGTAATCGATATAATTTTATTAGGTTCAAGTTTAAGTGAACGTAAGAATGCTCATTAACATGTTGAGAATGAATACCCTGTAGCGGAAAATCATACTAGTCATAAATTTAACTAGTTAACTCACTAGTTAAAACAAAACTAGTCAAAAAATCCTAGGTGCTTAACTAGTCATAACTTACTAGGCAAAGAGTTGCTAGATAAGTTACTATCTGTAATGCAACTAGTTCAAAAGGACCAGATGTTTTACTAGTATAGAAAGGACTAGTTGCATTATTTATACACGCTGGAAAATAATAGGCCTTCCCAAACATAATTTGCAGGAAGTTTACTATGTGTCTGCATGTTTCTTGGAAACAAATAACTATAATTGGTTCCTCATATATTATGATTAATTAATGCAATTTTTCCTTATATGTATATATTTGCATCTTAACATTATTTAATTGTACTTGTTGACTCCTTAGAGCTTGTTGTTTGGAAACAATCAACTTGTTGTTTAGATTTAAAAAGAATATGTTTTGTTTTAAGGGAGTATTCCTGGCTGTTTATGGACCCTCTTTGAAAAACTTCTCATTGGAAAACGCAACAAAGCGTTATTTAAATTCAGTTTTGTTTATTGTATTAAGAACATATTCAATTAAAATAAAAAATTTTTTTCCTTTGTACGAGGGCTGTTCAAAAAGTTGTCGGCCTTCAAAGTTGGGTGTCGAAAAAAAGGATATGCTGCTTGCGGCCCGGATAACTCGACTTCGGATCATCTGAAATCGAAAAAGTTAACTGCGTTAGATTTAGTACAGATGTAATTCTAGTTTTCAGCTCAATCATAATATTGCGATTATTTTTTACAAAATGGCGGTCATTGAAAAATGAAAAACCGATTTTGGGTCTTTTTTTTGTAGTTTAGTGTAAAAAAAATAGTAAAAAAATAGTGTACAATTGTGATTGAGATAGGGACCGGAATGGTGAAAATTCTGCGTAGATTGCATTTTGTTTCATCAAAATCGGTTCAGAACTACGAGCGAAATCTGGGCCGCAAGCTCGAAAAACATGGTTTCGAAGTTAAGTTTGAAGTTATTTTTTTGCATCAAAAAACAAAATGGAATGGAAAATAGAAAATGGAAAATTTGAGCATGCAGTTTTAGAAATTCGACAGTTCTGCGTCGATTGCACTTTGTTTCATCAAAATCGGTTCAGTAGAACCGGAGAAAAGTGACTTCTAAGTTCAAAAACGTGATTTTGAAAAAACTCAAAGAAAATTTTAGGCAATAAAACATTTTTTTTTTTTTAAATACTTACATATATCAATCTGCAATGCCAGCCGCATAAAGAACTCCTTCCTCTTCTTCAAAAAATGAGGACTCAGTGGCTCTTTGTGCTCTTCGGGCAGTTCTACCTTCTTTTGATGCAGCCAGAGCTCTGGCTTCGGACCTTTTCAAACGTTCTTCGTTCCGAGACATGGCGAAATCCACTGTTGCCAACTTGGTGCTTTTTCCACCAGATTTGGTGCATTTTAAAAATTTCGACGCAATAAAAATGGGGCTTGGTGCGTGGTGTATTTTTTGGTGCTTATTTTTTAATTTCGGTGGCACCCAATGTGACCTATGTTTGGTTTTCACTATGTCATTTTCTGGGGTCAGTTATTGTCAATTTAATTTAAACTTTTTTCTACCTTCGACAATGTTGAAAAATTAAAAACAACTGAATAATCGAATTGAGCTATACAGAAAGTGTAGAAAAGTTTTATATAGATGATATTTCAGGTACTATTTTTTCAAGTACTATTTTTTGTTTTCTAAAAAGCATACATTTTTTGGAATAAATCGACATTGGTATTTTGATCATCTATTTCAATATTTTCTGCCGCTTAAGCTACTTATGATTGCATCATATTTGGAAAAGGTAAAATAATTTATCTTATAAAACAAAACTTTCAAAAATTTTGTTTTTTTATGGCTTAGGACTTGTACAAACTTGTTAAGGAACAAATTTTCAAAAATTTTAACAATAACCAATTCAGAATATAATTTAATTTACAAATATACGAAAGCATATGCCATTTTAGACTTAAGGTTCGTTTAATAAGTTTCATTTAAGTTTTTTAAGTGAATCCTGTGAAATGAATTATTTTCTAAAAATAATTGGCAACTATAATAAAATGTAATTTTTTAATATAATTAGGTATTTGTAACTTTCCACAAATGCATGAAATATTTTGCAATATAGTGCTTGGTGTATAATTGGTGTTGTAGCATTTTTTAAAGTCTTAAAATCTGGTGCATTTTTGAGGAAAAAGCGCATGTTTTTCGGCTTTTTGGTGAATTTTAGAATTCAAAAGTTGGCAACACTGGCGAAATTATATGTGACGTTACCAATCGGATGCCCATTAGGTTCATTATTTGAAGTATTGGCGAAAAACCTTCGTTAAATATGACAGTTGCAATATAATTGGCAATCTCAGTAGTGCGTGTCCTCATCTCTTTCGTGTTGGTTACCACGAAACTGGCGTTTCAAGGGACGAGTTTTTCGATTGCTACTAGTGTTACTTTTATTTTTATTTCTTTTACTTTTTCTATCCATTGTCTTTAGCACAAACAAAAATTTTTACCAAAACTGTACTTTTCAAAACTGTATGCGCGCGCGCGTCCGGTTTATAACTCAATTCAAAGTGAACTAAACGCTGCCAACATTCGAATACCTAAGCTCTAAAATGCGTAATCATTTATTTTTAAAATGCGTATACAAACAAGTTATTACCTACTAAAGAACGCGTTGAACGAAATTCGGGGGTTGCTTCAAACCGTTGCATTCAAAAAGTAGCCAAATTAAGCAAATCGCATTTTGGCGAAAACATTGCTGGACAAAAAAGGCCATATCTCAAAAACCCTTTTAGGAGGATATTCTCATATATCCAAGCTATAAAAAAAATGCAAAAAAAAAATCAAACAAAAATTTTTGCCAACCAGGAATACCTCCTTAAAGAACATATATATAATTTTTAAAATCTTTAAAAATAACCACCAACATTATTTATTATTATAATTATTATTATTAATTTTTGCTTAAAATATGTTTGAAAATCTTTGGAACAGTGTTAGCGTTCGACTGGGTGATCACAATACCGCAACGGATATTGATTGTAATGGTCAAAACTATTGCACAGCACCATCACAACGATTTGGAATCGAGTCCAAAATAGTTCATCCGGAATTTTTTCCCGGGCGGCATCTAAACATACATCAATATAATGACATCGCCTTGATACGCATGAATCAAAGTGTCAACTTTAGCAATTCAATACAACCCGTATGTCTACCATCGGTGGAACAACAACAGAAATTAATTGGTGGCATGAAGCTGACTGTTGCTGGTTGGGGTCACAATGGTACAGGTACGTAGCGCTTAAAAATACGCAGTGTCGATCGATGTAAAGATAAAAAAAAACCGTTTTTTTTTCATTTTAGTTGTACGAACCTTCGAAAAACGCAAGGTGAAACTTCCTTTTGTGGAGCTGGAAGAGTGCAGAAAATTCTTTGCAAACAAACTCTATGTGGCCGATGAGCAACTTTGCTCTGGCGGTATATATCGCGAGGACAGCTGTTCAGGTGACTCGGGCGGCCCATTAATGCGACTCAGCGCAGGAACATGGATACTCGAAGGCATTGTATCGTTTGGAAGCGGTTGTGGTTTGGAGAAACCAGGAATTTATACTAATGTGAGGAGCTATTTAGATTGGATTGAACAACAAGTGACGATGTAATGTTGAAAGTAGCAATAATTTCGTCATCGAATAGAATTCAAAACTTTGCTGTGATTATTTTACGAATACTAACATTTTACTCATATCTTAAATAAACTTAGGTACATACGTACGAGTATAGCAATAAAGAAATATATAATATTAAGATACAATAATTTAAGAGGCAAGCATGCTTTTTTCTTTTTCTTGCCTCATTGGCGCCGGAAGCGGAGAGTCAGGGGACAGTCGCCTTTGGCTGTAAAGTGGTTGTAAAACATTTGTTTTTGCAATAACAAAATAAAAGGTTTCCACATTTCAAATATTTTATTGAATTCAATAAACAAGCAATAAAATAAATATAAAGGATTTAAAATTGACGATACAATTCGGAGTACTAAATATGAACTCCAGGGTTAACCATTAATTTTGTTCGTGTAATTGTAGTGCCCAACTTAAGTTTAACACTGTGCCTTAAAATGTTACAAATATATCTAGTCTTATATAACCTAACTGATAATATATAAGAAAAATGAAGAAAGAATAATTTTTCCGTTTCATATTGATTTAAAATATTTTGCGTGTTCTTACATGCTTTAATTCAATTCATTTCTATATCACTCCCATTTCACATTAAAGTGTAATATCAGTTGCACTGACCCACACCAATTTGGCTCAAATTTTTTTTTTTAAATTGATTAAGAGTTTAAAAACCCAAATCCGGAGTTTGAGATTTTAAAAATTTTTTTCGCGGACCACAGTCATGCGAATGCCAAAATAGGATATATTTTGAGACAACGTAGCTCAGTCAATTTAAATGCGATTTTCGTGAATACTTACTTAGGTGGCCGTAACAACCCGTGTCCGGGTTTCGGCCGACCTCATCAGCGCTCGTCAGGTGCCTCTGCTTTGCGCGCGTCTTCTCCAATCGGATACACCAAGTGCGGTTAGGGTTTCCTCAACCTGCTCCATCCATCGTAGGCATGGTCTCCCTCTTCGTCGTTGACCAGCGACCCTCGCCTCGAGTACCTTTTTCGCTGGAGCTTCGTCGTCCATACGATGGACATGACTCAGCCGGCGTAGCCACTGCACAGTTATACGCCGAACTACGTCAATGTCATCGTAGAGCTCATACAGCTCGTGGTTCATTCGGATGCGATAGTCATCGCATCATTTTCTCTCGAACACCTCCAGAGCGGCTGCGTCAGTTTGCGAAACTCCCCATGTAAGGCATTGGTGCCATAAAGCAGCACAGGTAGAATGAGCGTCTTGTAGAGTGTTAGTTTTGTCGATCGAGGGAGGGCTCTGGAACTAAGTTGCTTACTGAGCCCGTAGTAGCACCTATTAGCAATTATTCTTCTTCGCCTTATCTCCAGGCTGATTTATTTTTTGGTATTAATGGCGGTGCCAAGGTATACGAACTCCTTGACTACTTCAAAGTTAAAGCTGCCGGATAAAACGTGGGAGTCTAAACGCCGCGTTCCCTTGTTTGTAGACAGCATATAAGTTAACACGCGCATCCGCTCCAGTGCCAAAATGCTGACGATATGTCTGCTATTTTTCCGTTATATGGGATCGGCTTAGTAAGCATAATCGCAGCTAGCACTTCCAACAACAACAACAGCAATATCAACTGTAACAATAACAACCACGGGAACAACAACAACAACAACAACGACAGCAATATCAACTGCAACAATAACGACCACGATGCAGCGTCAGCGGAACAACAACAACAACAACAACGACAGCAATATCAACTGTAACAATAACGACCACGATGCAGCGTCGGCGGAACAACAACAACAATATCGACTACTTAAGGTAGCTTTAAGCTTCTTAGTTTTAGTTCTAGTTAACTCTCTGAATTAACTGCACATAGTGCATCTCAATAAAATTGCACATAGTGCAAATAAAAAACAACTCGTTTTAATAATTTATACTTTGTTTTACCCTCATTTATCGTCAAACCCACTTTGGCTGATTCCTTTTCGATAGCGGCGAAAGCAGCAGTAACATCTCTCTTGGTTCTGCCTACAATATCAATATCATCAGCGTACGCCAGGAGCTGGACATCTTTATAGAAAATGATGTCATTACGATGCACACCGTCCTTTCGTACGATCCCCTCCATGATGATGTTCAAGAGATCGCAAGACAGTGGATCGCCTTGAATGAAACCTCTTTCGGTATTGAAGGTTTCGGAGAGGTCATTTCCTACCTTGACGGAGCTGCGTGTGTTGCTCAACGTCATTCTGCAAAGTCTAATCAACTTTGCAGTATACCGAACTCAGACATTGTTGCGTATATGCAATCCCTTCTCGGGATATCGAACGCAGCTTTAAAATCTACAAGATATGGTGTGTGTCAATTTGATTTTCGTGGGTTTTCTCCAGGATTTGTCGTAGCATGAAAATCTGGTCTATGGTGGACTTACCAGGTCGAAAGCCACACTGATAAGGTCCAATCAGTGTTTTCGCAATCGGCTTTAATCTTTCACACAGTACACTTGAGAGAGCCTTATATGCGATGGAAATAATACTGATACCTCTATAACTGGCACAGATTGTTGGGTCTCGTTTCTTAAGTATAGGGCACAATAGATTTGTTGTGTTTAACGTTGACACCTGCCGTTAAGGCTTAATTCAACGTTGTTCCATAACAATTGGGACCAATACAAAGCGTCGGTCAGCGCCCCTTTGAGGATTCAAAGGTACCAAATTAGCTCCATGTTGTGATGACTTTTCGCTACACTTGGTGAGGGTAGAGGCCTATCTAAAACCTCTTCCATACTAAAGGGTATGGCGCCCGGCTTGAGAGTGCAAACCACACCGAGCTAGATACCTCTGCCCGCGATATGGGTAGTAAGCCACAGCCACCACGAAGACTCCCCGAAGGACCAGCCCAATCCAGTGAGCCCAGTGGATGCCAGCAGAAGCCAATCATACATCGGGGGCCGCTGACTGACCGTGGCACCAGTTTTAAAGTCCTTGGTCAGACTTCGTAGCACTAGCCCCCGCTACTCCCAGTTTTAGCCCATCACAGCTCTGGACTGGTCATCAATCAAAATACAAAAGCTCACAAGAAGGTGAGCCCCGCCCCACACTCACAAAGAAACATTCACATTCTGGACCATAGCCCACACACATGCACACATTCACAAGTAAATATCACAACTTCTGTCTGCCGTAGGCGCCGCCTCTCAAACACACCACATGCATACTGATTCAACCTGGAAACTTGCTCACGAGTTGCTAGCGCATTTCCAAGGTTGAAATCCCCATTCCCACTGACAATCCCCATTGCACGCAAATCGCAAATATCCTCATAAAGAGGACAATCTGCCCCACACACACAAAACTCACTCACACTCAGGTTCCTCTCATACAAAAATGCATTTAAGGAGCCATGCCCAGTCAACAAGAAACCCAGGCTTAAGCCGAAGCTAAAGTCGAGGCGCCCAGCCACAAACATCACATCACGTATAAAATTATACGTGACCCGCCCATTAATACATGAGTATAGGGCACAGTACGCTGTGGTTCCAATTGTCAGGCATGCTTTCTGCTAGCAATATTTTGCTGATGAGCTGATACATGTGCCTTATCAATTTATCGCCGCCGGTTTTAAATAATTCAGCTGACAGGCCGTCAGCACCCGCTGCTTTATTGTTTTTGAGTCGTTGGATAGCAACTCGAACCTTCTCAATATAGTCTCCTTTTAGCTCGATACATTTCGTCCAACGTTCCTCCAATTTTTTGATCCCATCCGAAAAATACGTTTTCGGAAGGTACTCAAAATATGCCTCTATTTCGGTGATGAGCTCCTCTATGGTGGTGAACCTCTTTCCGCCAAGCCATTTCTTCAGTTTTGAAAACAGAAAATAATCGCTGGGGGCTAAATCTGGGGAATATGAAGCTGGACATGTGTGAACGCGCGCATTGTCTTGATGGAAGAACACATTTTTTCCTCGCCAAATAGGGACGTTTCTCTTTCAACATTTCAATTCGTCTGCATAGTATTCGCCATTGATCGTTCTTTTCGGTGGAAGATACTCGATGTAGATTATACGACGTTTATCCCAAAATACTGTCGCCATAACCTTTCCGGCTGATAGCACCGTCTTCGCCATCTTCGGAGAAAGTTCGGTCGGTGAAGTCTGCTGTTTCGGCTGTTCCTTTGCCTGTGGTGTATAGTGATGGATCCATGTTTCGTCCACGGTTACTAATCGACGGATAAAATCCTTCTTATCTTTGTTCAACATCGCCAAACATGCCTTAAAATCAATCACACGATCGCGTTTATGGTCGAGAGTAAGCAAACGGGGCAACCATCTTGCGGATAATTTTTTCATATCCAAATGATTTCGTAAAATGTTCCACACCCGTTCGTATAAGATGCCTGCAGCCTCAATAATTTCGCGCACTTTAACTCTGAGATCGGCCAACACGATATCGAGTGAGCATTTCTGGTGTGGTGACCTCATTTGGGCGTTTAGAAAGTTCGGTGTCATTTGTGCTTGTACGACCGCATCGGAATTCAGTAAACCACTTGTGAATCATTCCAATTGATGGTGCAGACTCCCTATTATATTTATCAAGTCTCTCCTTGGTTTGGCTGATAGTATTTTTGCTCAAAAAATAATGCTTGATGAGCACACGCAATTCATTTTTTTCCAGTTTCGCCAAAATTCACAAGATCGTCTGCTATCAATGGCTGCCAAACACAAACTAAGCATCGCAGCGAGCTGAAATTTTGACAGTTGTCTATCAACACATGGTAGTTGATAGGATCAGCTACTACGCGGGAAATTAAGAAATTCACTAACTTCCCAAAATATCGGTTTTTTTTTTGCTAAAAAGTTTTATATCTTTCTTTTTAAAGAATATGATAAATTTTCCAAAAAAGTGTATAAACTAATTAGGGGTCATTCATAAACTACGTTACCAATTTAGGAGGAGGGAAGCAGTTTTGAAAATCGATTAGTAACGATTAGTAACGAACGATGGGGGTGGGAGGTTCAAGATATTGTAACGTAACCAAAAATTTCAAAAGAAATTTAAAAAATTCTTATTAATCAATTATTTTTTATTTCATATGTTACGTTACTTTATAGGGCGGAGGTGGGTGAAAAAGAGCAAAAAGATTGGTAACGTAGTTTATGAACGAGCCCTTAAGCACAGTTTAGGAAATTCCACTTTCTTCTACGTTTCTTGATTGTGTTTTATTATAATTCTACCTACTCTTGTACCGAATTTCAGTACACTAGTGTCAATATTAACTGAGATACAGTGTTTTTTTACATGCTGGAAAACGCAAACTTAGCATCGCAGCGAGCTGAAATTTTGACAGTAGTTGATGGGATCAAACAGATGGTAGTTGACAGGATCAGGGTTGCATGTAAAATTACTACGCGGGAAATTGAATCTTTCACTGAATTATCAAACGGCCCTCGTACAATAGATCCTATGGGTCGCTGTGCACATGGGTCCAATATAAGCAACAACAACAATAAAAAAAAACACAGGGGCGTCGTTGGACACACGAGAGAAGCGAAGCTTTTTATGTTACTGTCATTGTTATTTCAACGCACTTGTGGGCAATTGTTAATTTTTTAGCACTATGCAAAAACAAAACAAAAGCATGTACCAACAACAGCAAAACGCATTCACATAAAAAAAAAGGATTACTTTGCCCACCGTGAGGATCTACGCCATGACCCACTGAATAATAAATCGACTTTGTTTCCACCGATCCAAACAGCTCTGTTAAAGTTAGATGTTCATTTAATATTAAATATATAACTGCAGCTATGTTAACAGTTGATTTCGCTAACAGATGGCACTAGCAAACCGAGGATGATGACCAGTGTTGTCACTTGCAAATTTTAAATAGTGGTAGGTTGAGTCTAAAATGAGTGGTGAATTTTAAAAAACTTTGGAATATATTTTTCTTCTTTAGGAAAAATTCGACTGAAGTCCTACAGCAAAACACATCATAAGAAGTATACCATAAAGTAAGTTTTTTCACGCTGAATTAGTTTTATTGCAAATAATTCTCATATAATGTTCTTAAAACAGTTCTAAAATAATATATTAAATGCAATAATATATATGCAATAAAATTTCTATAAAAATAAAATATATGCAATAATTTTTCTAAAATTTTAATTATAATGCAATCATTTTTATATAAATATATAGATTTTGGAAAAATGCAAATAGTGGATGAAAAAGTGGTAGAAACTAAACAAGTGCTAGATTTACCACAATTGTGAAAAAGTGTCAATACTGATGATTCTTGTAGCAAGTGGTTTAGCAGCTACCCAAACCATAAAAATCTATTAATCAACTCTTGTAGCAAGTGGCTAAGCAGCTACCCAAACCACACAAATACATTAATAGATTATTGTATGTAATGCAACATAGGTTCAGTTGCACTTAATACTGAATTAATGCTCCAGCATAGAGAAAGTGTTTGGCTCAATGGGTGAAGTGTAGAACTTCCAGCCAAAGGTTAGCAGGTTCGAGTCCCAGCGGCAGACGAAGAAATGGTTTTTTTTTATATATGTTATATTAAATTGTCTTGTTGTAAAAAACACAGAAACAAAGAAACCATATAAAATTCTAGGAAAAAATCTGTCGAAAATTTTTCAGATTTCAGTCCAAGCAAATCACAGAACAGGGCGTAAAAAGGCTTCGCTTCAAAAACTTAAATCAAAGTTTTCTCAAAATAACAACATTTTGCACTCAATGCATATGTCAATATTTAAAAAATTCTAAATTTGATATGAAAAACTTGAAAATGAAAACATTGTGTTCAATTTAAAAACATTTCGATTTTTTCTGTGTAAAAATTATGTATAAATTATTTACATTATTTATTGGTCTTTTGTGATTATATAAATCTGGTACACTATTAATACTTTATTTTATTTTAATATTAATATTTAATAGTAATATTTTATTTTATAATCAACTATCTGTTATATTTTGGGTTATATTAGATCTCTTACAAAAAAAAAAGAACCTTTACAGGGATTTTCGAAACTCCAACCATAAGTTTTTCAATAATATTATTGTTTAAAGCTGTCGATCCACTTATTAAAATTCTTTTTATACTTTGTACAAATTATTTTGTTTATTTCTTTAAAAGGTTTTGATCAATTTTTTTGATCCGTATTTAAAATTTAGATGACTCACCTGATATATTTTAATGTTATGAAAGATTTTCTTATACATATTTTATGACGCATTTTGATCTGAATACCGGATTCTAAACTAGTTGAGGCTTATTAATATAATCGTTTTAATACAAACAACTTTATTCTGGGCCAAATTATTGTTTTATTCGTAGTAAAGAATGTGATTATATATGGCCTTTCCAAAATATAATTAAAAAAATATGCGTAATTTTACGATAGTTTAGTCAAGTATATTAATGACTAACAGTAAATCACTCTTTTGTTCTCTATATGTGGAACAGTGTTTCCGTTTATTTAAATTCCTTGTCTGGTTTAAAAATTTCACATTTAATTACCTGCATTTTAATTTTGTTTTTTGAAACTTTTTTGAAACCGCAAAAGTTCTCTCTGGTTCTTCTAACAGTTGGTGAAATAAGGGCTTATTTGGATTATACCGCAAAATGATTTTTTTCTAACAATTATTAATAATTTAAGTCAAACCTGCAACTGTTATAATTGCGCATTACATAATTTTTAAATTGCATGAGATAGCATCTGACTTATATTTCATTTGTATCCACTAAGTTAAATGGAATTTTTTAAAATGCAGTTATCAGTCTTCGTTATTACTATAATTTGGATGACTAAATGAGCAAAAATTTTAATTGCGTGTACCTCCGAAAGAGAGCGAGATTCATTCATTATTTTATAAAATTTTATTTAGGGTAAAACAAATTAATCACAACTCTCAAAAATAGCATTAAAGAGCGTTATAACATAATTACATATAGTGCAGTGAACTTAATGTTTGACCATCATTTGACCGGCCAGTTACTGACAATTCATTCAATTTTTTGATTGACTTGTTTTGTCGTGATGTTATGAAACTAATGACAGGTTTTCTTGCCTCAAATTTTATTCAATATTGCCAGCCACTTAACAGTCTCATTTAAATATTCTTGAAGTGGGTTCTTTTTTGCTAATGATGTTTTGATTCGATTCTCTTTTGGTGGTGAAGCACAGTTCTATGAATTTTTAATTATATGCAGATGAGTAAGAGTGTCATTGTTGGGAATTAACAGATGTGAGACATTTTGTGGACTTAAGGTCACTTTAAATATTGAATCTTTAAAAATACTCAAAAGGATTATGGAAATCGAAGCGCCATTGCTCTCAGGGTCTATTGGCTTTTGAAGACAAAGTACAAATATACGTCATGTCTGATAAAAAAAAATTCCACACCTGTCAAGAATATTTAAATTAAGCGGTTGCTAAAATTTTCAAAAACTATGCTCTTAGTAGCAGAGTGGCGTTTAAATGATAACAAAATATTTCAGCCATTGTTAGGAACATGCATACTGATTGAAAATGGCAATAAAAGATGGATGGGAGGCGAGGCAGTGGAGAAATAAGCCGAAAGGAATATAAATTGCGTGTAAATGTAACAAAATCTTTTGGGTCTCTTGTTTTGATTAGTTTTAACTAAGTTTATAGTTCAATTAGATACATCATATTTTCATGTTAATTCAGGAACATCCTGACATTCAGGAACATTTTGAACTCGTACAAAAATCTCAAAATTTAGTTGATTGGCTTTTGTATAT